>QANZ01017416.1:132476-159336 GCA_003254925.1 Chamaecrista fasciculata
TTTTTCAAAAACCAATTCCTTTTTTCTGTGATAATAAGGCAGCTTTGCACATAGCATCTAATCCAGTGTTTCATGAAAGGACGAAACACATAGATATAGATTGCCATTTGGTGCGCCAAAGATACAAAGAAGGGTTTATCAAGTTACAACATGTGGCTTCCCAACTTCAGCTAGCAGATATATTCACCAAATCCTTGTCTCAACCTCAGTTTTCTTTTATTATCAGCAAGTTGGGTCTTGTTGACAATCCTCAACTTGAGGGGGGATGTAGGAATAAGGACTAAATAGCAAATAAGGACTAAATAGCAATTTATAGTTAGTTTTAACTGAGTTGTTAATTAGTTTTAGTTGTTAGTCAGTATTGCTGAGCTGTAAGTTCATTTTTCCACTCTGTACATTTAGTAAGAGCTTTATTATAAATAGCTCTATTTTGTACTTAATTCATATGAGTAAAATACATATTTCAGATATATTTCTACGCTTTCCTTTTCTCTGTTCATATACATTGATCAATGACTAAAAATTCTTAGACCAGAGGATGAGGCCTAATAATAAATCTACAAAATGAGTGGGAAAAGTTTAAGCTGAAGCCTAAATTATGTTTACACTGATCAATGAATTAAAATAAATAAATAAATAAATAAAGACCTTGAAAAGTGTTCAAGACTTAAAAGTGAAAATGGGATGAACAGAGGAAGACGGATGCCGATACAAGATACACCATAATGCTACATTTGGCTGGTGACAACCTTATTTATAGCCCAATGATTAGGAAAGAGTTTAATCAAAGAAAAGGATCATGGAATCTTCTTTCTGCTTTGATTTAGTATTTATTAGTGTGGGAATCTTCAAGGATATACTATCTAACCCTCATTTGGCCATTGGATTTGTTTCATCAGAAAAAGAAGAAAAAAAAAGGTCCAATGAGATCATCAAGCGTTTGGATCAACTGGTTGGAGGTTGATCTAGCTCAATATTTTTATCATTATCAGTTATTCTTCATAGATTTTTGCATCAGTTTACTACCTGATAAAAAAAATGTGCTGATATCATTTTAGTGCCATAAGAGGTGAAATTGGAATGAACTAATGCTCAAGTAAATCATTAACAAATAGTTCACATCCTACAAGTCAAAAGTTACTAATTTTATGCTCAAATTAGAAAACAAGAAATCAGGGATTTCTTGTTTTGCAGTTGAGCTTTTATTCTTTATCAACATTCATACTCATTGAAAAATGGAAATGGCAAGAAAGTCAATATATTCACTCTCCACTAGAAAAAAGAAAGTGGAATCTGATTCTCTGTAAAACCCTTCAATCCTCCTAATAGAAGAAAGAATAAAGTTAATCTTCAAAAAGGCTCCTCTTATGAGAACTGAAAGGTCTCCTATGGTTTTTCGTGTTTATTGTTTTTACAACCTTTTACTCTTTCATTGGCCTTACCACTCTTCAAAATCATACAAAACAAACACAAACCATGGCAGATAGAAGAGAAAGGTGCAGCCACTGTGGAACTCTACTGGTAGTGCCACCAGAGGCTCAAATCATCAAATGTGCAGTGTGCAATGGCACCACTTGGATTCGTCGAGCAAATAATCCATTGAGTGTAGCTTACAATTCTCTATCTAATGCTGCAAACAATTTTAGAGGGTTGATTAACACTATAATGACAGGTTCAGTTAACAGCAATGTGGGTTATGGGACACCTAATTATGGTTATGGCTATTATAATCCTCAGCCTCAGCCAATAAGGCTACCTCCCACATTGGTGCCTCCTTCTACATATGGCTCAAAAAGAGCAGTGCTATGTGGAATTTGCTACCATGGGAGAAGTTTCAGTCTCAAGGGTTCTGTGAATGATGTTAACTGCATGAGATATTTTCTTATGAATAGGTGGGGATTCCCTGGTGATTCCATTCTCATGCTCACAGGTAAAAACATCAGTTCAATTGTATGTATCAAAGTGGGTCTAACTTGATCCTGAATCATTCTGGATTATGTGAGTTCAACACCTTAAGTAATGCATTATGTGCTTTTTAACTTTCTGAAAAATTGATATTTTTGGTATACTTTTTGGAGTTAAAGTTAGAAAGTTTATGAATGTAAGTTTATTCTAATCTTCAAGTTGAAATATAAATTTGTTTTGATCAATTACTAGTTCAGATATTGCCTTTTTTCTTTTCAATGAATTCTGAATTTGTACTTTCTTAAATAGGTTTATATAATTTAACCTGAAAACTCCTTAACCTCACCGAAAATGAACTAGATTTATATATAGTGGCATAATAGTTATGAATTTAAAGTTATGAAAAACATTAAGCAAATGAAAAAAGTATACAGCTACATATAAATTTGAAGTTATATTTAGTGTAAATTAATGATTTGGTCCTTGAAAGATAGTAAATTTCTCAATTTAGTCCCTAAAAGATAAAAATATAAAATTTGATCTATGAAAGATACAATTACAATCAATTTAGTCATTTTGTTAAAGATACTAACTAAAACTTAACGACAAATTAGATGTGGTTCTAAATTTTGTTAATCTTATACTTAACAATTGATGTTAAAAAATTATATTAACTCAAATAGTCCATGCAAGAATAGTAGAGTAGGATACCTGTTTGCTTCATTCATTGCTGATTTTGAATGTGAATGCAGATGATAAAGGGGAGAAAAACCCACTGAAAATCCCAACCAAACAGAACATTCTAATGGCCTTACGTTGGCTGGTCGATGGTTGCAAAAAAGGGGACTCATTGGTTTTTCACTACTCAGGACATGGAACTCAGAGAGTGGACATGAACATGGATGAGATTGATGGGAACGATGAAGAACTGTGTCCTGTTGATTTCGAAATCAATGGTAAGATAATTGATGATGAGATCAATGCAACAATAGTGAGGCCACTACCTCGTGGTGCTAAACTTCATGCCATCATTGATGCATGCCATAGTGGAACTGTTCTTGATCTGCCATTAATCTGCAAAATGAACAGGTCAGTTCTAGAAAGCTCTTGTGCTGCTCCTATGGTGGATTGAGTTCTTCATGTAGGACAAGATGGGAGAAAAAGCAAAGCAGAACAAAAAAAGGTCAAAATCTCATTTTGATCTTTGAACTATAGGATGAAATCCGTTTTGGTCCTCAAGCTTTTTTTTTTGGGTTCTATTTTGGTCTTCAGACTTTCTCATTTGCTCCACCTAGTTCAAAACATGATTCCGTTTGGTTTCTGTCATTATCTTTGATGAGTTGGACACCTAAGATAGGCATATAAGTCTTAAAAAGTGAGTTGGCAGAGAGAGAAAAATTCTCCATTTTAGAAAGAAAAATCAACCACAAATTTATCTCAAATTTTTTAATAATAAGGAAAAAATTTCTTTCTCCTTCTGCAAACTCACTTATTAAAACACATATGAGGGGAAAATCATCCATCTCAACTGTTCAAGTCAAAGATAACAACACAAACCGGATGCAATTATCTTTTGGACTAATAGTGGAACAAATGAGAAAGTTTGAGAACCAAAAAGAAACAAAAAAAAACTTTGTGGACCAAAACAAAATTCACCCTATAGTTCAAGGACCAAAATGAGGTTTTGACAAAAAAAAAATTCTCCAAATTCAATAACAATGCAGTACATCAATAATGAAAGAGTTTTCTATCTTCTCATATTCTCATACTCCATTAGCTTTGATGTAGCAGAGAAGGGTATTACACATGGGAAGATCATAGACACCCATGTGCTGATTATAAGGGTACAAGAGGAGGGCTTGCTGTTTGTATATCAGCTTGTGATGATGCTGGAACTGCTGCAGATACCTCAGTCAGTATATATATATAATTCATTTCTCAATTCTCACCCTTTTGATGTTCATGTGAAGTGATAAAAATTGTTGGTGAGATTCATCATTCATGGATATAAATATATGTGTGGGTTTGGGTTTTTCTGTTTTGGTAGGCCTTAAGCGGCAAGGTTGTTACAGGTGCTCTGACATATAGTTTCATACAAACAGTGCAAAACTGCCCAGGATTATCTTATGGCCATTTGCTAAGTGCCATGCGTTCTGCAATAAGTGGAGCTAAAGTAGGGATAGTCAGACTAAATGGCCCAATTGCTTCACTGCTAAATAAATTGCTGGGAGTGGATATCAAACAGGTATTCTTGTGAATAAAATTGTTACATAGATTTAGTATATAAAAAGATTAGTAAATGTTCTAAAGTGTATTTCATTAAGTAGTGCATAACACCTTACATAGTTGCATATCTCTTAAGGATCACTTACTGTACTTATCTTTTGCAAATCAATCTTGCATAATTTTTTTTTTTGAATAAACTAACATTCTGGTCCCTATTTTTTGAATTTTTTTGTTTAGTCCCTGAAATTCATAACTCTATAAATTAATCCCTCCTTAAACACCCTAACGGTGTACAATTCAATTCTTGGAAGGACCAAATTGCAACGAGTCATGATTTTTAGAGACTAAATTAAACATTTAAAAAATTCAATTACTAAAATAACAATGCCCATATAATCCAAGGGCTAAATTGATAGTTTACTCTTTTTCTTTTCATTATATGCCAATGCCAACATTTGTTCTCTCTCTCTCTCTCTCTCTCTCTCTCTCTCTCTCTCTCTCTCTCTCTCTCTCTATATGTTTATGGTTATGACAGTATTGGATTATTTCCACAATGTGTGATTTTGATGCTACAAAGGGTTTTGCAGGAGCCACAAATGTCCTCTTCTGAGAAGTTTGACATATATTCAAAGCGATTTGTGCTATGACATGGTTTCACTCTTCACTTGTTTTATGAGCAGTATTTGTGAGTTCATTTTCAAACTGACAGAAAAAAGAAAAAGATGTTAATATTCAGAAAATCTTGGGAGGTTTAGATTGGATTATGGAAATTCTACTCCACCTTTAATTTAGCCGATTTTTAACATTGATCAAAGTCATTTCTCCACAGTAATTTCATTTTATGTTAATGTTTATACTTTAACTATCTAAGTATAGCCTGCTTTATATATTTATAGTTGACTGTAAGTCTGTAACAATGACAATTGACAACAAATAAGAAAAAATAAATTGCATTCATATTTGGCATGTTTGGATGCTTGAAGCGAAACTTCAAGAGACATTTGGACATTTAATCTTAGTTCCTAAATGTACTAATATTTTAAAAATAGGCAAAAGTACTAAGTTCGTCCCCAAATTTTACACCAACTATCAATTTTGTCCCCAATATTTTTTTGTTGTCAATTTTGTCTTGATTATTTTACATTTTTGTCAATTTTATCCTTTAACTAACTTTTTTCAATAAATTAACAACAGACTGCATCCTGTTTTTCAATCCGAGTTAGGATTTGAATTTATTTTTCTATCAATTTTATATTCTATATCCTTAGTCACGTAGATTCTATCGATAATATTTGACTAAAATAAGAACAAAGGATAAAATTGACCAAAATGTGAAACATTGGGGATGAAATTGACAGCAATTATAGACAAAATTGACAATTAATGTAAAGTTTGAGAACGAAATTAGACCCCTCATTGAATAAAAAAGGTTATTACGTCACCAGTTAAATTGGTTAAACTTTTGAAATAGTGTATCATAAATATATAAAAGTAATATCAATTAATTTTGATATAACTAATATTTTTTCTTGGATCAAAATGGCTTCTATTGAGCTTTCATCCCATTTTTTCCCTCTTCAAATTTTGTAAATAAGTTCAGTTTATGTTTTAAGTCAACTTAGAAAACATTAAGTTGTTGAATACTGACCCAAAGCTAGAAAATGCTTCAAAATTTTCTCAGTTTATTAAATGACGTAATCAGTTCATTTTTTTTTTTGTTCATGTTCTTTGTTCGACCTAATTCAACATGATTTTATCTGATTCAAAGCAACTTGATGAATTGTTCAGTCTTAACGATTCCCAATTCAACTAGTTCATCTAGTTATCCTTAACCTCTTATTCTTCTGCACTTCTTTGACATTGATAATTTCACTAACTTGGTAATAATCATTAGATGAATCTAATAATGTCCATGGACAAGGTTATGATCCATTGTGAGTACCACCTAATTCTCCTTTCTTAATTGAGTCGTGTATGTGAGTGAATTGAACCAAATCAAGATCAAGGGTTTGGGAAATTTGGTCCAAACTTGATCTGCAATAACAAACATCATAGACTAAATTAGAACACCATCTAAGAAACACAGATACATTACACCAAATATAATGGGCAATAAAAGAAAAAATGCACCCAAACACCAGCAACTTTCTTGCACTACTAATCAATGCAAGATCCAGTGTCACATAACAAATGGCAAATGGTGTTGCTACTTGCAATTTTCAATTCAAAAAATATTTTCTTATGCTTTTACCTGATTAGATCCATACTGAAAGACATAAAGTAGTGCAGAATCTGATCCATCAAGCTTCACATTCAGATAGACAAATGCATGGGGAAAAAAGTGTTCCATCCCAAGAAGATGCCCACTGATTTTCACTAACATGATGTATTCCATCAAAACCCCATAATAGATTAAAATAGTAAGACAGCTTTAGACCATTAAGGCACAGACAAGTGGTGTTTTTTCCTTTTTGGATAAACAAGCATAACCATGTCCATCATTTCAATATTGAGACACCATGAAAGTCTCAGACAAGGAAATTCTGTCCAATTCATACTAAAGGTGATTAGGATTCACAGAATACAAACAAAAGTTGGATTCTTCAACAATATCCCAAATAAACTAACACCTCTTGATCCCCTAAAAGCCAAGGCATGACCATTGGCATCCATTCCCAAATTTGAAAGCCATTCAACAAATTAAATTCTCTAATTCTTGGCCAGAGTGTCGGACCTTCTCTGTATAATTGAATCCTTTGAATTTTTTGCCTCCCAGTACATGAAATAAACCATTTCGCTTAAATGAAAGGCAAGAGTACTAATTTCGCTCCTAAATTTTACACAAATTGTCAATTTCGTGCATGATGTTTTACATTTTGGTCAATTTTATACTTTGACTAACTTTTTCAATAAATTAATGGCAGACTGTATCCTATTTTTCAACTTGAGTTAAGATTTGAGTTTCTTTTTCAATCCATTTTAGATTATATATCATTAGCCATGTAGATTGGAAAGGATAAAATTGACCAAAATGTGAAACATCGAGGGACAAAATTGACAGTAAAAATAGATTGGGAATAACATTGATAATTGGTGTAAAGTTTGGAGAGGACATCCATGCTTTTGCCTAAATGAAATCATCCCACCACTTTGTTAACTTATGCAATCACATCACAGAAAAATTTAGAGAATCAAAGTCTGCGAGTCCTATTCACCAATAATCAGGTTGATAAATGATAATTAACTCCATGGATTCGCTCTCCACTTGATCAAAAGCAGAAAAAAGAAAAAGAATCTGATGCTAAATATGACTCACCAGTCAGATTAAATACTCTGTTGGTATTTTCAGAGAATGATTAGAAAATTTTAAATTTGGGAGATAGAGAAAGGAGAGTTTTTTTTGAAAAGGTTTCATTTTATTCGTGACTTGATAATAATTTATATAAGATGAATAATAACAAACTAGGTTACAAAATTCAAATTGAAATGTGAAGATAATAATAATATTAAATTCTAATTATAAAAATTAAATACCCTGACAACTAATATCTCTTGGGGATGACTTACTCAAATTTAAAAAGATAACAAAATATTATTGGAGCTAGAATTCCACTGTCAACGTACTCTTAAGGCAACATGAATCGCAAATCATTCACTGAACTCTGTTTTCCAATATAACCTCTGTTTCTAAATCCAATTTTCTTCAGAAAGCTCTGTTCTCAAAATGGCGGGAAGACGAGAGAGATTCTGCGAGTGTGGATTACCTCCAGGAGTGCCTCATTACTGTCAAGCCACAGCCAACAACATCAACAACAATCGGGTCGGAAACAGGCCTAACTGGGCTCCGAACAACAACGGGTATTACCGGCAACAGTCGTGGCCGGTGGTGATGAGGCCACAACCACCACCACCGCCGTTGATGGCTGCCGGCGCCGGAAACAAGCGAGCAGTGCTATGCGGAATCACGTATGGAAACGGACCTCACGCGCTCAAGGGTTCGGTGAATGATGTTCTGCTCATGAAACGATTTCTGATTGACCACTTAGGGTTTCGTCCTGATTGCATTCTCCTGCTCAGAGGTATAACAAGCTAAATCAATCAATCTATGATTAATTAGATAAATTACAGTTTAGACTTTAGAGTATTTGGAGTTCGGGTCCTAGTTTGAAAAATTATAATTTAGGGAGTGAGGTATGCTATGTTAGCAAGAGAGCCCGTGGTTCTTTTTCGTCAAAATAAGAAGTTGAAACTGAAAACTCCATCAACTCTCTTTGTTTGTTGCATTTTGATCCTTCTGGTGAAGAGAGTACTTAAACACATAAAAAAAAAATTGCATAGGATTGAAATATAGATTCTCCTTTTCTATCTTATTTTCATTTTCATTTTCAAGATCTTCATGTTGCATTTTTTTATCTCTTTTTTGCTTTTATTCTCTTATTTATTTTTGGCAAAGTCCTATTTTGGTCCCTCTGTTATGCTCGTTGTTCCAAATAGATCCCTCAGTTATTTTTTGTTCCATATTGGTCCTTCAGTTATCCAAAACTTGTCAAAGTTGGTCCCTTTAACGTTTTCCATCCATTTTGCCGTTAAAAAAGACAAAAAATAAGTTTTCATCCCCAAAAGTTTTATTTTCTTATATTAAGGTCCTTTTCTTTTTATAAGAGGATCAAAACATAAGAAAAGAAAATAAATTGAGATTTGAAGTGAATTTGTCCAAAAACACAACCCTCTCTCGAACACCTCTCTCTCTCTCAACCGAAGATGGTGAAGAAATCAGAGAAATCCACGCTTTAACCCCACCTCACCCTCATCCTCCCAACACCATCGCCGCCGGCACCAATCGTGGTCGTCGGAGAGAAGCGTGGGAAACGCACAGCCACCAGTCTTCCTCTCTGTCCGTCGCTAGCACAGAAGGCGCTCCCACCGAGAATTTCACAAGCATGAGTAGGAAATTCAGCGCTCTGGTTCTCGCAGGTTCTAGTATCGACAATAACAATGGAAGCCCTAACCCTATCCATCACAATGAATTAGGAGGCATCAATTTAGGCAGAATCGGAGAAGATGATTTGATGGAGGAGACGAATTCATTGGCGATCGTTCCCGATAATAACCCCTTCGATCCGGTTTCGTCTCCCAAGCGCGGCGGAATGGCGCCGGGATCGCCGATGACGACCGGCGGCGAAAGTGAACTGACGTCGGTGTAGAGGGTGAAGAAGGAGGAGCTCGAGGCGAAGATATCGGCGTGGCAGAATGCGAAGGTCGCGAAGGTCTCTCTCTCTCTGATTTCTTCAAAACTCAGTATTTCTGTAATAATCTTTCATCGAGCACGAGAGAGAGAGAGAGAGAGAGAGAGAGAGAGAGAGAGAGAGAGAGAGAGAAAAATTTGTGTTTTTGGGAAAATTCACTTTAAATCTTAATTTATTTTCTTTTCTTACATTTTGATCCTCTTATAAAAAGAAAAGGACCTTAGTATAAGAAAATAAAATTTTTGGAGATGACAGCTTATTTTTTGTCTTTTTTTAACGGAAAAATGGAGTAAAACGTTAGAGGGACCAACTTTGACAAGTTTTGGATAACTGAGGGACCAATATGAAACGAAAAATAATTGAAGGACCTATTTGGAACAACGAGTATAACAGAGGGACCAAAATAGGACTTTGACCTTCATTTTTTTATCTATATTTATTTGGTGGAGCCCGATGACCATTTTAATGAGTAAGATAAAATTTTTGGACTAAATTATAATTAAGGGACTAGATTGGAAGGGATTTTGTGAGAATGAGGAGGATTATGATTTGGTGATCCTTTTACTTTTTATGTTCAACTATTTTTTTAATAGTTAGATTTAAAATCTCCGAAAATTTTTGATTTTTGCGTCAAAGTCTCTCCCTCATAGAAACTATGAGTCAAATGCATAGAAAATTAATAGTTAGAGTCTTAAAATAGTATTTTAGCTCAAATTTCTGTTAAATTTTGGAGAGAGGCCCTATTTTGTTTTTGTAGGTTTGGAGGGTACTCTTTTAGCAAACCTCAGTCCATAAATTGTAACTTTTTAAACTATAGGGACTCAATCTAGAAATATCCAAACTATAGATACCTTCTATGTAATTTATGTTGGGAAAAATAATAATATTTATAAAAATAAAAGGCTAAAGTGCACTTTTGGTCCCATAACTTTGGCAAAGGTTTCAATTTGGTCCCATAACTTTTTTTGTTGAAGTTTTGATCCCATAACTTTGGCAAAGGTCTCAATTTGGTCCCATAACTTTTTTCGTTGCAATTTTGGTCCCATAACTTTTGAAAACGTCTCACCGTTGGTCCTAATACTGATTTCCATCCATTATCGGCCGTTAAAGATAATCTGACATACTGAATTGGATGATGACGTGGCAAATATGGGTGAAGTTTTGGGACGGATAGAAATCAATTTGGGACCAACGGTGAAACATTTTTTGAAGTTATGGGACGGATAGAAATCAGTTTGGGACCAACAGTGAAACATTTTTAGAAGTTATGGGACCAAAATTGCAACAAAAAAAGTTATAGAACCAAATTGAAACTTTTGCCAAAGTTATAGGACCAAAAGTGCACTTTAGCTAAAATAAAATAACCTTTTTCCCCTTTAGAATAACTAGAGAAATAAGATGAAGAAAAACAATCACAACAAGAGAAATTAACATGAAAAACTCAAATCCACACCCTCACAAAGCAATTATTTAACTATACGTTTTACATTCTACATATAACAATAGAAGAATTCTAAAATATAAGAGAAGAAGAAATTTAAAAATAAAATACAATGCGTAAAGTATTTTAACTTAGTGCACTTGTAATCTTAACTTGAGCCTCCTTTTATAGTAGTTAAGCCCCTGTCACAATTGCCAACGAAGCAGGTCTTCTTAAAAAACACTTCACAATTCTTAACCAAGCTTAGACTTTTAAAACCCCATCTATCTTCATTTTCAATTAATTACCCAACAATTTACCCTGATAAATTAGAAGGAATTAACACTGAATTAGCAGCATATGCATGTTAATTAATTGATGTGGCAGATGATGAGAAGCAGAAGCCTAAAATGATACCGACGAAAAGCAACATGATAGAGGCAATGAAGTGGCTAGTACGGGGAAGCAGAGCAGGGGATTCTCTGGTATTCCACTACTCAGGGCATGGATCGAGAGTTGCAGACGAAAACATGGACGAACACGACGGATTCGACGAAGCAATATGCCCTGTGGATTACCAAGAGAGTGGCAAGATACTTGACGACGAAATTAATGATATTCTCGTGAGGCCTCTTCCTCCTCGATCCAAACTCCATGCCATCATTGATACTTGCTTTAGTGGCACCGTTCTTGATTTGCCTTTCATGTGCAGGATGAACAGGTGTGTATATATATATATATATATATGTTCAGGGACCCAAAATTTTGCTAATATATATAAAATGACCATAACTTTATAAAGTGTAACCTATAGCTTAGTGAAGTTGTGTGTTGAAGTTATTTTATTGGGATGCATGTAAGGTTACGTCAATACATGTGGCAAGATCACGTAAGAGGAAAACCACATTATAAAGGGACCAATGGAGGACTTGCACTCTGTATTTCGGCTTGTGACGATGATGGAAGCGCCGGAGACACCTCCGTAAGTGTTCATATTTTAATTCATTTCCTACCAAATATTTTTCAGTAATATAAAATTTAGGCCAAAGTTCTATTTTGGTCCCTCATGTCTGTTCAAAGTTTCATTTTGGTCTCTCAATTTTTTTCGTTCTGTTTTGGTCCCTCAAGTTTCTAAAAAGTTCCACCGTTAGTTCCTGACTCTTTTCCATCCACTTTTTCTGTTAAAAAAAAAAAACCAACTTTCATCTTCCAATAATTTTGCTCTTTTACAAAAGGGAAGGACCTTAATACAAAAGAGCAAAATTGTCAGGAGATGAAATTTAGTTTTTTTTTTTTAACTGAAAAAGTGGATGAAAGAGTTAGGGACTAACGGTGGAAACTTTAGGAACCAAAACAAAACTTTGAGCAAATATGAGGAACCAAAACAGAACAAAAAAAACTTGAGGGACCAAAACGGAATGAAAAAAATTGAGGGACCAAAACAGAACTTTGAGAAAACATAAGGGACCAATATAGGACTTTGGTCAAATATATATATAAATATGAATGAAATATTTAATATATTTTTTTAATTTAATATTTTTATATAAAATAAATATTTATTAATTATTATAGACCGAATATTGATATAATACCTCTTTATCTGTCAGACTTGGACTTGCGGAATAAAATTTCAGGATATACATTAAAAAATAAGTATTTTAATCATCTCTAATTTTCACATTTATTAATCACAAAGCTTTCAAGGCATAATAATGTCTCTTAAGTATTAATTAATGGCTTGAAAATAAAGGAAAACAAAAGGAAATATAGACCTTATACATGTGTTGTAGTTTTTGATTTGTAGGAATGAAAATGAATGAATTTTTTTGTGGGGTTTGTATAATAATAGGCGTTCGGAATGGATGGAGGAGCCTTGACTCAGAGTTTCATCCAAGCCATGCAAAATGAACCTGGATTGACTTATGGCCATTTGCTCCATTCCATGCGATCTATAATTCTTGAAGCTAAGCAACAATTAGGCCTCAACACTCACCAACAACAATACCACATGAATCATCGCCTCCATTATGCTCATGTATGTACTTTTCTCTCCACTACTACTTATACTCTTTACTTTTTACAATATCTTTCTTATTAAGCTCCCAACTTCACTCATTATAATGGACACCTCAAGTTGTTCATAGCTATATCTAATTATGACACTATATAATAAATGGTGACATTACCATTTGTTTGTACTAGTTGCGGATGCTAAGTGGGGATTTTACATTGTGATTTGCAGGAGCCGCAGCTTTCATCTTCTGAGAGGTTTGACATTCACTCAAGGCCAGTTGTAATATGAAATGGCCAAAATATTGAACCAAATATAACTATATAAGATTAAGAAGAAAGAGAAGCAAATAACAGGGTATAACAGTCATGTATGTTGACAAAAAAAAACATGTTACAAGTTTTTGGTTGAGGAAATAAATGAGAAAGGGCCTATGATTGTGTATGCTAATAGTCTATTCCACTTGGATGCAAAAGATTAGATAACACTCCTAAGAATAGACAATATATTTATCCAAATAAACTCATTATTATTATTGTTATTATTATTGTTATTATAATTGTTGTTGTTATTGTTGTTGTTTTTAAAACTTGTTTTTTACTTTTTATATTGAGAAGTTATCTTTAATATTCTCAACTTTAGAAATTACAATGTCACAAAGTTGCATTAATTATTTGAAGGGTTGTTCTACAAACCAAAAGTAAGATATCCAGGATGTTGAGGTTGTTCTTACAACTGAACCCTTAATATTACATTTTTATTGGTTAAGATTATATAAAAATAAGACATTCCAATTACAACCTTTTTCAAGGGACAAATAAAGTTTTGTTAATTAAAAATATTAAAAAAAAAACAATTTCTTCTTAAAATTAAGCTAGTCCAAGCAGACTATCAAAGTCATTCTATAAATGAGTCATTATGGTGACAATTACCCTCGTCGCCTAAAAGTGACATTTTGGTAATCTTGTCATTGTATGATGGAAAAAGTGACCCACCAATTTATTTATATTTTATGAAAAACAAAATTATGGAAAGACATTCAATGAGGACATAGGCGCACACTGACTGTATTTTTCAATAGTCTCAATCAGAACAAAGATGACAAGAAATTAAAGCCACCAACAATCATATCATTGATAATATGTACTTTATATTAAGATTTCATGTATCACTGTACATATTTTCTAAACAATTGAAGACAATGATGAAGAAAAAGAGATTCCATCCACATCCATGTATGGCCATCAGGGAAGAAATCAGCGAGGTCCGGCATTTTGTTTTAAACCAACCACTTTCATATGTAAGAGTTAAACTCTTCACCAATAACCTTGCCATCCCAGGATAAATCATTGATCTTTCAAATGTTCATTTTTTTGGGAGAAATTCTTGAGTATCATATAGCTAGGATTCAATATGCACCAGAAGGCCTCTCATGTCAGATTGTTGAATCCAATTCCTAGCCATTTTTGAAATAAACTTTCTCATTTTTGAAGTTGAAATCGCTGAAAGTTATGTTGGTTCTAACTTGTGAATTCTATGGCGAGTACAAACACGAGTTCTATCATGGCATTTTGAGATCAAATATTCTCTTTTGGATTTGCTCCCTGAAAGTGGGAACTTGACTGTTGATCCAATAGGAATGATTTTAAATGCTTGGCAAACTCTTTGGGCTTTTCCAAATTCACAGCATGTCCTGCATTCTTAATAACAGCTATCTGAGCTCTTTCTCCAACATACCTGTTCCAAAAACATTCACACTTCACACCTGTTCAAAAGATGTAATATGCAAATTATAAAGAATTATACAAATGTCTAGTGGACTGAAACCTCACCCCTTTAATCTGAGGCCTAATTCCAGAGGGAAAACCTGATCTTGCTCTCCCCATACGATTAATGCAGGCTGCTCCAACATAATACGACAATAATGTTAATAGTAAAAGAGCCAACTATTCAGAAAAAAAAGTATGACAGCACATTAATAGTTCAACTTCTTTTCTTTGAAAGTGATGGCAAATGTTTGGAAAGTAATGAGCTTTGGAAGTTGTAATTGGTGGTATATGCATTTTTTAGGCTAGGGTTTCAATAATCCCCTAGGAGAGAACTAGTGTTAAGGGCTTTTGGTAGTTTACAGGAAAATATTTGGTCCAAAAACAAAGTTTACAGGAACATTTCCAAAGTAATCAATAATGTGAATTGAGTTATAAAAAAAAGTTCACATTTTAGTTTTTGTTCAATAATATGATAACAAACAATAAAAGAACTTCATCCAAGTCTTGAATAAAAACACGAACAAGGAGAATGTTGAAACAGTATAATTAAGTCTAACTACACTTTCACATCTAGAGAATCTGAAACTTAGATTCTTTCATCATCTGGTATGTCAACATGCATGCATGTTGTAGTAAATGTCATGTCAAGGGTGACGAATACCTGCGAGATCTTGGGAAGATTGGAAAGTTTTCGATCTTTGAGTATTGCCTCAATTAGTTCCTTCTTCTGTTCAATATGATCTGTGCACATCACCTATCCAGATTAGATAAAACATGGTCAATTAGTTCCCGAGATAAAGAGATTAATTTCATAAATATCAAATTAGGGAATTTTGTCCTAAATCTGTTAGTCTTTGATGTAAGATATAATGGGCAAATAAAGACACCCTTTTTCTTTAACCAAATTATTGAAAGTCTTGTAACAAACATATTCTTAAGTATAGCAATTTCTTTCCAATAACCTATATATTATCCAGCATCATATCAAAAGTATACTCTCTAGGAAGCACTATACAGAGAAAAATCTTGAAACATATTAGATAAATGTGAGAAAGTGCGCACTTAAGAGCACCCGAAAGGCCATTTGATCTAAATAAAGTCTAAGGAAATCCTGACCTTAATAACAAAAATATATCCATATGATCAAATGTGTATCCACAGAGTTAGCTCAGTAAAAAGAGTTGAGATCTCTTTTCATCAACTTAGATTCGATTCTTCAAGAGAACACATCAAGTGGATAATGAGGAGTGCATCCTAAAGATTATTTAAGAATTCAACCTTTTAACCTCTAAGCATACTATCCAAAAAAGTAAATAGCACATCTCCTCATTAGTCTAGGCTAAAACGCTTTAGGAATAAGGAGGATAGGCATCCATCCATCAACAGTACAAAATTTGGAACTTCATCCAATAAATTAAAATTTCCATGAGTTGATTTAATTTTCTTTAACAATTTTATGTTATATGTCATAAATCACATATAAATTATTCGTAGATATAATTAGCACCCATTGTAGAGAAATTGGTCGAAACACACTTTAGGTAGTTCGGACATATACAAAGAAAACCTATGGAGGCCCCGATATGCAAAATTGACCTAATGGTTGACATGTGCAAGTATAGAACGCTTGCGTCAGTTGAACCATATAGCCGACAAAAAAACAAAACAAAACACAAACCAGAACAAAAGTGAGAATCAATATAAAGTTTAAAAAAAAAAAAAACAGTTTACTTATGCCATCATTTGAAAGATCCATAGATAGACAGAAATCACAATACCAAATTCCAAAACAGAACACCAAAATGGTACCTGAATGAAATCTTGAAGGAACCAAGATGGCACGCCCCTAATAGGCCTAACAAACGAAAACTGCATCAATTCCCTGAGCCTCTCAGGCGTTTGAGGCACCAAAATGTTAGCAGCATCATCCACATTCGAAACCTTGAACAACCCATTCTTCATATCTTCTTCTTCCAAGCAAACCCCAGTACAACACAACACCACTTTCTCCACAGCCTCTGGAAATTGCGCCGCCACATTGTACCCTACAAATCCACCATAGCTTATCCCCACCAAGTTCATCCTCCTTACGCCATGTGCATCCATAAGCTTCTTCACGCACACAGCCTGAAACGCCTCCGTTCGTTCGGGACGCGACGTGTAAGACTCGCCGAAGAAGAGGAGATCTGGAACATAGACGTTGTATCGCGGAATGAAGTGTCGAATGTGTTCGCCGTATTGCCACATTGCATTTGCCCCAAATCCATGAATCAGAAGAAGCGAGGGTTTGTTAGGTTTTGGGAATTTGGGAATCCAACAATGCATGATGGTTCCGTCACCGAGGTCGGTGATTACCGAACGGAGGCCGGCGTTCATGAAGGATTGACGGTAGAGCCAATCTCTGTAAAGGGTGAAACTGAAGTATCTGGTTATTTTGGGCAACATGTCGATTGATTGAGCGATTCGAAGAAATTTTTGAAAAAGGGATCGTTCTTTTTTTTGGGTTTCTTCTTCCCTGTTGTATTGTTGAATACGTGGGTGGAATGGAAGGCTTTATCTACCTTCTCCGTTTTCTTCTTCTTCTTCTTCTTCTTCTTCATCTTTCTTGTGAGTTGTGAAGATTTAAGCAAGGCGTATGATTTGGCTACAATTACATATGGAAGGCGTCAAGAAAATTGGAATGCAAATTTTGCGGATTGCCAATTCAGGAAAAGCAATACATGCAACTGCAACCTTGGCTGTTGTGGGAAGAAGAAATACAAGAAAACCTATAGGCCAAAGTGTATTTTTGGTCCCATAACTTTTGCTAAGGTCTAAATTTAGTCCCATGACTTTTTTTGTTGCATTTTTAGTCCCATATCTTTGACTTAAGTTGCAGATTTGGTCTCGTGTTACACTTTTGGTCACATATCTTTGGGTCATGTTGCAAAATTGGTCCTATATCTTTTAGTCAAGTTGCAAAATCGGTCTCATATCTTTGGGTCAGATGTAGAATTGATCCTATATCTTTAGATCAAGGGGAATTAATGGTAAAATTTTTTGCAAAGATATAGGACCAATTTTGAAACCTGACCAAAAGATATGAGACCAAAAGTGATACGAGACCAAATCTGTAACTTTTTACAAAGATACAGGACCAAAAGTGTAATAAAAAAAGTTATAGGACTAAATTGAGACCTTAGCAAAAATTTTGGGGACCAAAGTGCACTTTGACCAAACCTATAATATTTAGGATGAAAAGAAAATTAATAAATAGTTTTGTTGAGTAAACCTATCATTATTCAAAAGATTTGTTTTAAGTTTTAATGATGACTTTGTTAAGATATATAAAAACTTGAAGAAATATCTTTTAAAAAAATAACTCACAATTTTAATTACTTTTTTCTATTCTCAATTTATGATATTAAATTTTGACCATTAACTTAAGAAGCTGGTTAAAAAGATATTTGTAAAAATACCTAAACGGTGCATAAAAGTTAAAATTTTCTATCAAAAAATAAATTACACAATCATTTGATAACAATAACAAAATATATTTAAAAGTTCTTCATTTCAAGACAATAAAATTGTCTGTTTTGCTCACCAAGATTACTATCTATAGAGTCATGAGAAATTCGTCAAAGGACAAAAAGAAAGAGTTTTCTAATTCTGTACAAGTCATGCCACGAAAACACCAAATAGTAATTACCAAAAAATGGCAAGCGGAAAAGAGAAAACCAAGGCAACAAAAATGCAAGTCCACTGGTCCACAGTTATACCAATTCTTCATTGAATGAACATGATTATAAGTACATATATACACAAAATGTCTTGTAAAAAAATTATACACAGTAAGATCAAAATTTTCAGTATAGCCACGTCTTATCTTTCCTCTTCAATACACCTTCTCAATCTTAAGGGAGACAGTCAAAAGGAAGGGACTAAAATCACATCTGCAGCAGCAATTCAAATTCTCTTCAGGAGGTCAGTAAAAAATAGAAGATAGAAGAGAAGTAAATTCAGCTCATCAATTTTCTGAGTCTTTTCTCGGCGTCACTTGCGCTCTTGTTCTGCGGTTCAAGAACCAAAGCATGCTTGAAATCTGAATAGCATGAGAAAAACAGTAGAAGAGTTAGGCCATTCTATCAATAATCTACAACTCCAAGAGCCAAGAAAATAAACTTGATATGCAAAATGCTCAGGCAATGTTGGACAACCTCTAAAAGGTTGAAAATTGACTAGTCATAAGATGAGTAAACATTTTTTAATCCTTAAATTTGTCCCACAACTACATTTAAATCTCTAGATATTAAAAATACACTTTTTGGTCTCTGATTTTATCAAATACTAACTATTTATTTGCCATAGATAATATTTCAGGAACTAAATAGTCAATGTTTTTTAAAAATCAGGATTCAAAGAAATATATTTCTAAATTCTAATATCTAGAGACTAAATCTTAATTTTGGGACAAATCCAAGGACCAAAAAATAAGTTTTCTCTAATCATACAATTCCAACAGGATGTCCTTTTCAATAACTCTTGGAGCACTTCCAATTTTCAAAGTAGATTCAAATGACATGTGGGGTTACTCTTGAAGATCAAACACACCTTCTAGAGCCTCTTCATAGCGTAGTAGAGATTCTCTAGCACTTCCACGTCTTAAATATGCCTTTACATTCTGCATGAAATCATAATGCATTATATTTAATTTTTAAAGAATTTAGATGTGCTTAGATGGAAGATTGCTTGTATTGTCATCTAATTAACATGAGTCTCGTAATTGAAAATTATCATACCAACAAGGTATTAGTAACACAAACTATTAATTTAGCTACCAACAGCAGAAGATTTATACACACCATGTAAGATGGTGCGACCTGCACTGTAAAATACTAAGATATTTTACCACTCAGCAAAATATTAAGAAGACTCTGCCTCTATTATGGCTATTGAGAGGTTAAGAATTATAAGTTCATACACACAATAGAATTAAATTTTCATAAACTACTGCCACATGCCCATCCTCTCACCTTCTTATCGTATACTATAGCCTTATTGCAGTCTTCTTCAGCTTGCTGAAAGCTGAAAATATCACAATGGAAGCACATATTACAAAGAGTAACAATGGTTGCACAAATTGACAAACAGGAGACATTTCATACCATCCCAGCTGTAAGTAAGCAGCTGCTCGGTTGGAATAGTAAGTCGCATTCATCCCATTTAACTTAATAGCCTCAGTATAGTAATTAACTGCTTTTTTCCACTCTTTTCTTTTAAATGCTGCATTTCCCTGTATAATCTCATATTAAAGAAAGCACATTAATGGCCAATGTCTAATAATTTGAACTTTTAGTTATGCAACACAACAGATTATATGCACAAAACAACTACGAAAAGATTTTGAATTAGCATTGCATTTATTCAGGACACTTTTAATGTAACATTTTTTCATTCTCTCAAATCTCAAGTATAAACTTAGCATCTGAAATTATTCATAAAAATTACCCATTTTCACTAAAGTAACCATTTATTTCAGAACTTCAGAAAATAAAATTTGAACTCCATGCAAGGCCAATCATCAGGTCTATATTTGTTATACCAAAGAAATAGAAAAAAAGACAATGTAATTTTAACAGAATAAACTTGAAATTTTTCATTCTGAAACTAAAACAATGCTTATGGCGTTAATAACTAGGCTTCTAGCAGCATCTCAAAGTAAACCAAAGAAACCTCAGATCAAGTACGTCAAATATACTAACTTTACAAAATAAATTTTGTTTTAGACAATGAATGCTCCGGATGGCAAAATGCTAAGAGAAAACTAACCTTCTCCTTCAAAAGTTCAGAAGTTTCCATATCGCCATTGGTATCTAGGAATGGTGAAGCATAAGATGAAACACTAACTTGTTCTTGCAGAGCAGTATACATATCCAAGACCGTATCAAGAAGAAATTTATCAGCCCCATGGAATGAGATGAATGAAACAGAAACGGGACAATCATTGAAATATCCCAAGGGGATTGCAACCTGTAAATAATGTAAAGCCACTACACAAGTCAAGAACAATAACTAAATTGAGAAGAGGAGATCATATCTAGAGCCTTAAAATATATCTAATTACCTGACAACAACCAGACATACTAGCAATGCTTGATAATGCAAAAGTTCTGTTGTGAAACTCAGAAGAAAGCCCTTTCTTTCTATTAAGCTTTAAAGGACTGTCAGCAACTGTTGGAATAACTAGTATTCCATCATCCTGGAACAATCAAAACTGAGGTGGTAAGGAGCTAAATGGGTGGATGCAGCAAAATTGCAAAAACTATTTGACCATTTCATAAAGTCAGAGATCTAGGTATCCTCCAATGTAAGTAAACTTTTTATCATACTGGACTAGTATTTTCCAGCTATCCTCTAATCTTGTCTTTAGTAACTCTTGAACAACACAGGAATTCTATTATATCTATCTCCAGGAGACCAGGACTAACTTTCAATATTAAAAAGAGATAATGCTTTATTTTCATATACGTGCTTTACTCGCACATGCTTGGTTATTTCCTCTTTCCTAAATCATTTGATAAGAATAATGATTACTTGTTTCTCATGATATTTCAAGCATAAGTTTGTAAGTTTGCACCTAAACTCTAAACAACTATAAGAACAATAAAATAAAGGGTCATTCTAATACAAAGACATCTACATGAGAAATAAAAATCACAATCAGCATGTAGTTCTCTTTTTTTTCCTCTTAGCTTTTGGTGTAACATCATTTAAATTTTAAGTCATTGACAAATACACTAGCAAACAACGGTGCAATAACTACAAATGTTATATTACCTTCAACAGACTTTGAAAAGCACCTCGCATTTCATTCTTAACTTTGTACAAGCCTTTTATATTATCAGGTGTAGTATTAACAGCTGCTATAACATCATGATCAAAAACACCACGCCCTAACCTGGGCTTGACTGATCCAACCCATTCTTCATGATTGGTTTTGAATTCGTATCTGAAAAGAACATGATGCAAACAGCACTTATGATTGTCCCCAAAAAAATCAGGCACTAACCCAAGAGAAAAAGAATATGGCCACACCATATGACAAAATACAGTTAAGAGAGCATCAACCATTAATTGCAAAGGACCATAAAAAACCTTTTAAACTTTTAGCTATAAGGTTTCCAAAGTCAATTCATTTTAAGGGGAAATTTCAACAGTGATGAGTAAAAGTAATCCATGCACAACCATCTACATTATAATTTGTTTAAAAACAGTAAGCACTCTTCATCTATAGAAGTGCGGGAAGATTAGGAAAACAGTAGAAAAGTCAGGCCCAGCCAACTTGCCACTACTGTTTCCAAGATAGCATTTCCTTTAAGTACAATACGAGATAAGGAATACAGATTAATATGACAATGATATGGCCTTTAAGTACAATACAAGATAAGGAATACAAGATAAGGAATACAGATTAAATGGGCTTCTTAATTTTTAAAAAAAAAATGCAAGAAATCAATTAATGTATTAGCCCGAGAAGACTCAAACCACGAACAGCATAAACAATAAAGAAAGTATATCTCTGATAAATCCAGGAAATAAAAATTCTTTCATATTCAGCTTATGCCCTCCCAAAGACTGTCCCAGTTACTGTATACAAATAAATTAAATAGCTTTATTTTTCAGAGTTTTCCATCTTTTTTTCTTTTTTTGTACTTCTTTCATATGACTATTTTATCTTCACTCGCAATATATCTTTTCTTTCTCCTTAATAGCTTTCTTCTTCCATTTTGAAAAGAAATATAGGTAAGCATATAATATATTGAATGCCCCAAAGCAAATAGATTTACCCTTGTAACGAAAGCATTACAGAAGAGAGAGCTTTCAATATGAATGCTCCGTTTTGTTGGTGTGTTGATTGTTCACAGTAACCCTTTAGACTGGGTACGCTAGAAGCAATATGCTGACAAAGATTCATATGCTTTGATGACTGATCTGCAAAATCAAAAGATCCAAAACACTTCATAAAGGACAACAAAAATTCTTTAGGTCAAGACATTAAGTATTTTCAGAAAACTAATGCTTTAGAACTCAACCATATTCTCTGGAAAACTAGGACTGAAAACATAACTAGTTGATCTTCAAAGGCCAGAAACTTACACCCAGACAGGTTTTCTATAGCTTTTCCAATAACATGTACCGTCCTCTGTGTAGGAACTTTCAACAATTGAAAGAGATCATCAGCAAATATGATACGCTTTGTCCGTTTGGGCCCCTGTGAGTTCAACTGAAGTAGGGCATGTCCAACCCGATGTAACACAGATGGATCACGGGCAAACCATCCTGATACAATTATAGAATAAAGGAAGAAACAATACAAATAAAAAGCATTAAGGTCTTACCCAGGGAAAAAAAAAGAGACATATTGGGTAAAAAACCAAAATTTCATATGATTGCGAAAGGAAAGAATAAAGCTACAACCTTTAAAATGAAAAAAAAATAAAGAAAAAGCCACAAAAATGCTAACTTGCAACATAGAAGACCAACCTCTCGTTATATTGGAATAGGAATCCCCTTAAAATATTTACACACAGAGCACTAAAAGAAAGCCATGAACGCCACTTTATTCTTGGAAAAATGTAACAGATAGAGAATATGAAGTATTTTCTTATTAAGGTGAGTAGCTAACCATTTAGTGAACAGAATGGCAAACCAAGACCTTGAGATATGAATAAAAGATGAAAAGCACTGCAGACCGTAATATAAGAGCAGAATTCATTTGTAAATTTATCAGCCAATGTATCAAATTGATCTAACCTATTTGCCTGAAGCTAGCCAACATAGAAACGATGATGCATCTTTTAGGATTCATAATAATGATCATAAAAAGATATAATCATCTACAAATCTATGTTGATAATTCTTTTAAAAACACCTAATAAACCTATAACCATTATGGAAGCAATGCAACAATGCAAAACACAATTATACACCATACCAACAGTGTCTAAGCTTTGTGCATTTGGAAGAACCCCTATTGTGGAAACAGCCCCTTGAGAAGGTCGAAACCCAAGAATACTGCAGAAAGCTGCTGGAATTCTCACACACCCGGTAGTATCAGTACCTACAAAGACACAATATTATTGTTTCATATATATTGCAAAAAATAGAAAAGCAAGTGATTTATCTCAGCATGATATATCTGAGAGGCTCCATCAAATCTATTCTAGCTAGAAAACAAACAGAAATGCATTGGGAGCAATCCTACAGATAAAATTTGAAGAGATCATAATGAAACTAGGAGTCATGAAATTGTTGTTGCTATCATGTGTAGATAAAAACTAGCATGAAAATGAAATTTTGTTCTGTTAACAAGCTGCAACTTGAGTTGTAGCAGTAATGAGCATTGAAATTATGTGTAAAACAACTTCAAGTAGATATTTCCTTCATATAAAAGAATTCGAAAGGCAAGTACAAAAGATATTAATATATTATTTGGCTTAATAAACTTTAAATCAAGAAGAGAGAAGAAACTCAAAATTTGAATCTTGCAGCTGCTTCAGGGTCGAGGGAGGTTCCCTACGATTCCAAATTAGCTTTCCCTCTCCCCTACTTTGTCTTATAGCAACCAGACAAGGCAGTAGTGTAGTTCTTACTAATAATTAGTTTAATTTGAAATACAGTTAGATACAACTTTATCCACAACCACATCTCTCAAAAACTGATTGACGTGTAAATTAGACAAATACGGTTGAAAGGAAAGGGGGATTTAGTTCTAAGAAATAGTTGGGAATAAGTTGAATTTTAAAATTGAGTGACACGATGAAGGGAAAAATCTCCAAGATTCCAAGTATGTAATTAACATCTACAATTTTCTCAGAATCCCATAAAGAAAAAGGATGTCCTGAAATCTAGGAGCCCCATAAGTAACAAATTTATTAAAAGAAGAGGTAATATACAAAATTACAAATATAAACATTAGCATTTTATACAATTAAAAGAGACAAAGTAAACTCACCAATGGCAAAGTCTACAAGGCCAGCGGCAACTGCAACTGCTGAACCACTAGAAGAACCTCCTGGGATACACGATGGCCTTTGAGGATTCGTTGGAGTTCCATAATGCATGTTCTCACCAGTAATTCTGACGATTAAACAAATCACTTCCGAAGGAATTTTTAAGGCTGACTATATAGAACTAAAGAATATAAAGATTAAAGATTCCTACCCAAAAGACAGTTCATTCATAACAGTCTTCCCAACGCAAGTAGCCCCGTTCTTCAACAGAGCCGTCACCACCATGGCAGTCTTGCCTGCCGCCTCATGTGTCCTCTTCCACTCCGGATTTCCAAAACCCGTCACATAGCCCTTCACATCAAATCTGTAAAACCCCACAACAACAAAAAAAAAAAAAGAAAAAACTTCAACTAACTTACATACAAACTTCAAGAACTGTAAATGTCAGCAAGATACGAAAAACAAGCAAAAGAATCAGGTGACGAGAAACAAACATGTCCTTTATGGCAAATGTTAGACCAGAAAGCGATTGCTTGGCTGCCGGAGGGGGAGGTTGAGGGAAAGGAAGTAACTCAAATCGCTCAATAAAAGCACCAAAGTCCTCTTTACACATCATCGCCGCCCTCCGTCGTCTCCGCCGCGTCTCCGCCAGAACAACGATGCCGGCAACGCCGATCCCGATTACTAACCAAAACTTGGGATTTGACGCATTGTCCTTAAGAAGCTTCAACGATTTGGACATGATCAATCAATCACAGAGAGATAGAGAGAGAGATACAGTGTGTGCGGCGGTGCCGAATGAAAATGATCAGAAATCGTCGAGACCCTTAGAAAGAAAGGGTTTAGAGAGAGGAGAGAGAAGAAAGGGTTTAACAAGGGTTTTAGAGAGAGAGAGAAAGCGAGTGACATGTGCTATCGTGCGCCTTTCGGAAATGGAGTGTTTTCTTTCGTAGAAAGAAAGACTGTAGAAATGTACCGCGAATGTTCTTGGCGGCACGGAAATTAATAATTTAGTCCTAGATAATTACTAAATTGATAATTTGATCCTTAAAATATATAATTTTATTAATTTTTAAAAGAATCAAATAGTACACTGATTATTTCTTTGTAATTTGTATATATCAAAGAATATGTCGTTTGATTCTTTTAGAAAATAATAAATATATCCTTTAATTTTTTTTAAAGTTTAAACTCTGTATTTCAATTTTTATAAAGACCAAATTGTTATTTCAATAACTTTTTAGAAACTAAATTGTTAGTTTATCTTATATTTAACAAATAAATTTTGTTAATTTAAGTCTTTTTTCTAAAAGATTTAGTATCATTTAATTGATGTCTTAAAATAACAGTTACAAATTTTTATTTATTTGTTTAAAATCTGTAATGAGGTAGTTTTTATAGAGTCAACTATTTAACTAATCATTTATAACAAAAATAAATGCAATAACTAAAAAAATAGGAGAAATATGATTTTAAGAGTGAAATTATATATTTAAACTTTCAAGTTTAGATTCAACATTTTTCATCACCACAATTTTTTTTTTGCAAAAAAATTATTTATCTTTTGATTTAGATAAAAATTAATATTAATTCAAGAAGTTATATACTAAGGGTGTGTTTGGATAGGAAGGTTAAGTTAAAGGAGGATAAAGGAAAGGGAGAGTTAATAAATGAGACGTAAATGATTTGTGTTATAAAGGAGGTTTTTAGTAATGGTGTTTGGGAAAATGAGACATAAAGGAGGAATTATGATGTGAAATTATTTTAAAGGGTATGTAATGATTGTGGTGGGTTGAAATAATTGTATTGGTATTTTAAAGTTGTATAGGGGTAAAAATGGTAAAAATAAAGGAGAATAAATGAGTGTTATTTTTGTGTTTGTTTTGATGTTAGTAAAGTGGTATGAGTAATGATTGCCTCGAAATTTGTGCTAAATGAGAAAATTAATAATTGAGATTTTTGGAGTGTTATGGTAAAGGAGGATGGAGGTGTGAATGTAGGACCAAAATGTAATTTTTGAGTATTGAATTGTAAATTTTTAGGGACTAGATTATATATTTTTTTTCTGTTTACTGTCTTTTAATTTTATTTTAAAATTTTGATACTATAAAAAATATTACCCATGTATATAATAGAGAAGGGACCAAAATGTATATTTTCTGGGGTATGAATTATGTATTTTTCTAAATTTTCTTCTTCAGTAGTTGCAGAACAAAAAATATTAGCCATATATATACAGAATGATAGACCAATATGTATATTTTTTACACTTCAAAAAATATTACTTA
>QANZ01017416.1:169616-209312 GCA_003254925.1 Chamaecrista fasciculata
ATAATAATAATAATAATAATAATAATAATAATAATAATAATAATAATAATAATAATAATAATAATAATAATAATAATAATATTGAACCTTATGCAGTAATAGGTATCTGTGTGGATCATATTTTTTTAATTTTAAGATACTATAATGTGTAAAATATATTTTCCATATTAATTGTCTGTTTAAAAAAATAATTGTACAATTTTCTATGTATTCAATGTGTTTGAATAACCTTATGCAGTAATAGGTTGAACGTTTGCTAAACAATGAGTTTGAACTTTTGAACGCTATTAGTGATATAAAAGTGGATAGACGTGCTCTAATCTTAAGATTTTTCTTTAATATATGGTAGGTATGATCGCTATTCTCTACTTCATCCGTCCCTGAATATTTTACTTTTTAAGGTTAATATTTATAGATCAAGAAAATCATTAATTCATCTAAAATAAAAAAAAAAATATATGAGATAAAAGAAATTAAATTGTCCTTATTAAATTACTCTTATTTCCACCTATTCAATCTCTACTAACCATTTAATAGGGATAAAATTGTAAAAAGAGTAATTAATATTTTCTTGATTTTGTAAAATATTAAATATTTAAAAAAAATCTTCAACAAAACAAATATTCATGCACGAAATAAGTATTATAGTCCAAGTGCATGATTTCCAAATTAAATTCCCAATCATCCACTTGAATTAAAACAAAATTGATAATAAATAAACAAAATGAAAAATTGAACTAAAACATCATTTTTTTTGCCTGAACTAAAACATCATTTTGATATCACATGTATCTTTTTTTTTTAATTTGACCACTATTTTTTCATTCTCAATTTATTTTGTTCTTATGTTACTCACCTTATATATTTTGTTTGGGTACGTCAAATCGGGGCTAAAGCCCAAAAAAGAAAAAAGAAGCACTTGTCACTCTATATATGTTTTAACTAAATTAATGCTATGACATCGTTAATTAAATGTGTAATAACATTAGTTGATATACCATAGCATGATAGCATATTAACTGTGGTTAGGTCGAATCTCACATTACTGTCATGTGGTTTGAAAAATTTTACTTTAGCTATTTTAGATATGTGTCGTTTAGCAATTAAGGTACCTGTGTTTTTCTTCCGTTAATTTTAAGGGAAAATCCAAACATGACGCAATCTTAGCTATCAATTTCTAATGTATTTTAGCCGTTGATTTCTATTGTATATTAACTGTTGTTTTTTTTTTTGCATATTAGTTGTTGGTTTCCACTCCAAAGTTAAAATCTCATTTTTGGTTCTCAAATTATGGGGTAAGTTTCATTTTGGTCATAAAAGCTATTTTTTGTTTCATTTTTTTCGTTAAACTTTCACATTTTTTTCATTTTGATCTCCAAAATGTGATCTTATCGAAATTTTTACCGATATTCTTAGTCATAAATTAGAGATAAAAATCAACCACAAATTTATCTCTAATTTGTAACTAAAAATGAAAATTTCTCTTAATCTCTTTGTCAACTCACTTATTATTATGTATTTGAGTAGGGGTGAATAAAAACATAAAAAATGTATAAAATAAATAAATGGGTTAAATAAAAAATATGATTTTTTTTTGTTAAAAATAAAGTAACCCGGTTGGGCTCGGTCGAACCCGACATGACCACTACAAGTACCTAATTTATAATTTACGCTTCAATAAATAATGACATGTTATCAATTTAGTTCATTATCAATCTCACTTATTTCATATGAAAAGTATTATCTGGCCAGAACATTACCCTTAGGTGGAGGACTAGGATACAGTTGTTAAAAAAAAAAAAAAGGGCAAAGCATTTAGTGATGGAAATCTGGAAAAGCCTCGAAGAAAAGAAAAAAGCAAATCTCAAAGGATTTACAGTACTGATTTCACTGGTGCGAAATAAACGAACATTCAAGGCACGTGGGCGTTCAGGCCGTTACAGAATCGCACGTGTAGAACCGTCTGCTTACCTGTACCACTGACGTGTTGCCACGTGTCGACCTTCTCTGTTCTGTTAGCGACTCTGTTTCTGAGAGAAACGAGACTGCTTCTGCAGCTTTATTTTGTTTCAAATTTTCAATCCATCATCTTTCATCATCATCATCGTCTTCCTCCTTATTTATTTAATAATTTATTATTTTTGCCGAAAGCTCTCGAATATAATGGCGCGAAAGCTATGGGCAAACATTTTTGCCCTTCGCGAAGGAAGAGGAAGCAATATCACTAGTGAATTTGGGGAGTGGTGGGAGAATGTTGATGAATCCGATGAATGGCAAAGAAGCATTTACTATGCCCTTTGTTCTTCTTACGCTTTGCTTTCCTTTGTCGCTTTCGTAAGTAATTCTTCATTCAATTCTCTCTTTACTTAATTAACCTAACAAACTCGATACTATATATACACATTAATCGTGATACTCACTGTTTAGTTTCAATTTGAGTAGTTGAATTTGTATTAAACCATCTATATATATATCTCTACTTTTTAAGCATCGATGCTTTAAATCTTTCCTTGATAAATTAATTATGTGAGAAAACAGAGCGAGACATTTGCTGATCGGAGGCTTTGTTTTACATCTTTTACTTTTTTGGTATGAATTTGGAAAACGATAAGTTTTTAATGCCTGTATTGTTTAGTTTTCATCGTTACCAGTTTAGGGCAGCCCACTGCACGAGGCTCCCACTAGGTGGGGTATGGGAGAGTCAAGATATACGCAGCTGTTCCAGGATTTGAACCCGTGACCAAGAGACCTCTTGGTCACGAGGCAGCACCCTTACCGTTGCACCAAGGCTCACCCTCTTATTTCATCCTTACGAGTCTAATCAGCAGAAAAACAGAACTGTTATTTTAAGTGTTAGTAAATTTAGAGCTCTTTAACTGTGTAGTGTAGGATGCTAATTAAGTTGTTTATGTTCAGGTGCAACTTGTGCGCATTCAAATTAGGGTACCTGAATATGGATGGACGACGCAGAAGGTGTTCCACTTGATGAATTTTGTGGTCAATGGATGTAAGAGTTTTGAATAATCTATGTATGTATAAAGATATATAAAAGATCTCTGTTAGTAATTATATTTGCCTAAGCTCGCTGAAACCAGATTATATATGCAGCCAGGGCTCTCCTTTTTGGTCTTTATAAAAGTGTGCTCATCATTAAACCAAAGGTATACGTGTCTTTCTATACTCAACTATTTTTATGAGGATGAATCCCCTAGAGTGAGTTTCCTTCCTTGCAATGACAACTCACTGCACGATCCTGCAGTGTGAGACATCAAACTCTAAATACAGTGTTTCAATTATTGAAACATTGCGTTTAGGATCAAGTGGATTTTTCCACTCTCACATTGTAGGACCCTGTAGTGGGTTCTCACCGCTGGGGATCCGTGCTCCTATTTTCATCCAAAGTAGTTCATATATATTCCTCCTTTTATTTGTTCATTTATATATGTTAGTTTAAGGAGCATGTGAGGGAAATTGGACTGAGTGACACTACACCATGTCCTTAAACAAGATAGGGAGATTGTGTGTGTCTGGATATATGTACATTTCAGATTGGGTTATGGGATATTATGGCACTAGTTTAATTTGTTCAATTTTGGTTTTGAAGTGTATAGATTTTTCATTATTTGTGTAATCTACTAGACTCTCGCCAGTTTTAAAATTAGTTGTGCAATTATGCAATTTAAGTTTGGAATCATTATACAACTATTAACTTGAAATATCTCTATCTTCATGTTAAAAATATTCTCTCAGTTTTAATTAGAATCTACGACCATTAACTTTGTGGTCAGTTACAACATGAAAAATAAAATATTCTAGGCTTTGACCTATTTTTCAATTGTTAAAGACTAATGTGTGAAGGGAACTTCATCAACAACAACAATGATTAAAGCCCTTTTTCATTAAAGGGAACTCCATAAAAAAAATGTATGAAGGAAACTTTTCTCCTTGTTTTCATTTTTATTGGATTTTAAAGATTTACCTTCCACATTGTAATTTGGAAGAAGGGTATAAGCTCCTTAACCTAATTAACTTTTGTTATAATAAGTACGAAGGATTTTATTTTATTTTAATATAGAGGTACACTATAGAATATAGATATAGAGACTAAAAATCAATATTGTAATCCAAACTTTGATGTGATCTCTTATTTTCTTTTCAATATAGATAAACTAAAAATAACTATTGTACAACCATATCATGTTTCAGGTGCTGGAGGAGGTGTTAATGGATTTTCCGGGTCTTCTGTTTTTCTCCACTTATGCTTTGCTTGTCTTGTTCTGGGCTGAGATATATCACCAGGTATATATATATATGAGTATATGACACATCTTTTGGGGGAAAAAAATTAAAATTAAACTCAATGTTATTAATTTTCTGCAAAAATACAATAGCTTGACATGTTTCAAATTTATTTCAGGCTAGAAGTACACCAGGTCATCAACTTAGGCCTGCTTATTTTATTATAAATGCAATTATTTACTTCATACAGGCAAGAAAATATTGATTTGGTCTCCTTGTTGATCATCCTATTCATTGGAAGAAGGATTACCTTAGTTATTTGAATTAATGTGGATTTTTCTGTTTCTATCATAATAATAGGTTTGCATCTGGATTTCCATTAGCACAATAAGTGACACTACTGTTGGTGTGGAAGCTGCTAAACTATTCCTTGCAGGTTGTTTCTCTCAACATCATTTTGGTTGAACACTTTTTCTTTTTTGCGCTGAAGAGCAAATTTTCAAAAATAGTTTATATATCAATAGTCGAGGGTGAGCCTTGGCGCAATGGTAAGGTTGTTGCTTGGTGACCAAGAGGTCACGGGTTCAAATTCTGGAAACATCCTCTCTGCAAAGCCAGGGGTAAGGTTGCGTACATCTTAACCTTCCCTAGACCCCACCTAGTGGGAGCTTTGTGCACGGGCCTTTATATATCAATAGTCAGTTACTTCCTAGCTAGTAAATTTTAAATCTAATGTATAATTGTATGATGTTGTGAACCTTGTTCTATTGTTTTTTTTATCACAGTCGTTTCATTCTGCGCCGCTTTTGGATTCTTGTTGTATGGTGGGAGGTAAGCTAAAGTCTACCTGAGAGTACAACCATTTTTGTTCTTAGTCACTGAATACTCATGTCCTCAATATTCATGTAGATTGTTTGTCTTGTTGAGACGCTTCCCCATTGAATCCAGAGGTCGTCAAAAGAAGCTTTATGAGGTTATTATCTGATTGAATCACTTTTTGTTTTTTTGATATTATTGAAAAATGATAATGGGTTTCTTATCCACTTATCCCTATCAATATAATGGCTTCTGTGAAAAACTCTAATATGAAGTTTATATATATATGTATATAGCACCTTCATTTGTCTAGTTTGCTATATCCACATATAAGGGTTGAAATTCCTTGACACATATACTACTACAATGGTCAGCAATCAGTTTTTAATTTTTATTGAAATTTAATTGATAAAATACATTGACAAGAAATTTGGTTCAAGTGTTTCTGTGAACTTTTCAGAATAATATATATATAAGCTTTAGTTTAACATGCCCTCATAGAGTACAGGAAAAAAAAAGTGGAGACATGAATAATGAGGAGAGAATGAAAGAGTTGAAAAGCTATTTAATGGTCTGAACTCTTAACTCTAAGTTGAGTCTAACTTTTCTCTTTGACAGGTTGGATCTGTTACAAGTATATGCTGCGCTTGCTTCATGATAAGATGTGTTTTGGTGGGTCTCTTTCAGTTTGAAATTATTGAATATATAGTTTTGGAGTTATTATTTCTGACACAGGATCATCCTTGTCCTTTACTGTAGCTTGGGATCTCTGCATTTGATAAGCAAGCAGATCTTGATGTCTTAGATCATCCCATTATGAATCTACTGTATTACTTGGTAAGTTCTAACATCTTACATGCTTCATTGGGTAAATTACATTTAAGATCAATTTTGGTTTGAAGTCTGTCTTTCAACGTCATGTGGTTTGCTTAGTTTTCAACTACCTACCGTATTTTCAATCCTGACTTCAATATAAACTATCCAAGAAACTATCCGGAAAGATTTAGCTATCAATAATCTTACGGTTGTCATGTGCAAGGATAGAACACGCTGACGTCATTTGATCCATATAGCCAACCTCACTTAGTGGAAAAAAGCTTTGGTTGTTGTTGTTGTCTAGAGTTTCATCATTGTGGTATCTCCATAGTTGCAGTCAAAATATTCCGTTAAGGGATCACTGCATACACCTCTCCTGAAATTTGAGAAAATTAAAAAACTTTATTTTAAAATTTAAAATAAGGTAATCTGGTGTAGAATTGGAAGCAAGAATATAATTTTTTTTTCTTCATATTTTAAAATATGGTGGAAGCCGCCATTAGCCATAGCTACAGTAGAACCTATTAATTGGTGTCCTTCACTATTTTCTTATAGTATGAAACATCAACATGTCAATATATAAAACTTCTAAGAAGATAATAATATTAGAAGGATGTCCAAAAGAGACTAACAAGATTTCAAAATCACAACATGTATAATTTAATGAACATTTTTTTTAAAAAAATGAATAGCTTGGGTGTATAAGTATGCTAGTTGTTGCAGCCAACCATCTTTGAACTGGTCAACATTGCTTTTCATTTTCATTTATGAGAGTGGTTATATATGAAAATGACCAAACTAAAGAAACTTTTGCAGTGTTCTTTTCATGGATGAATATAAACAATCAAGTATTATCTTTAAAACGTACTCTACACACAACAATTCTTAGGGCATAAAGCATGAATGACGCATGAGTGTATTTAATTTCATATGAGAAATGGTCAACAATGATCAGATATTTCTCCATTTGGTCAGGAAGGTTCTTACTTACCTATCAATCCTTATGTCATGCAAAAAGACATCATGGTGCCAAGTGAAGTTTTTATAATCATCAAAAGTATGCCAAACATTTAAGCTTGTGAAAATATTTTTCTTTTGCTAATTATTCTTGGACTAGGTCATTGGATTGAAGCTGAGTGTGACAAATTTTCAGGAAAGGATCCTCTGCTTCTGCAGTACTGCAGGGACCAATAGGAACCCGCCACATGTACAGCACTGTACACGTAGTGGGCTCCTATTGGTCCTCGCCGCACTGCAGAAAGGTACAATACGACAGAGGATCCATTGCCCAAATTTCTATGTTCAATAAAATTCAGCACCTAACAAATGTGAAGTCTATTATATATTTGTTGTCATTATTGTAATAGTTTTATTTTATATATTTGTGTGTTTTCTGGACTGCAGACAGTAGAGATTGTTCCATCAGCATTGGTGCTCTTCATTTTGCGAAAATTGCCCCCAAGAAGGTTATCTGAACAGTACCAGCCAATCAGATAAAGCTATGCATTCTTTTAGCAACCTACAAACAACCCTTTTCTTTTCTTTTGTTCTCATCCTTCTTTTTATAAGTCTTCCAATCTTTGAGTAACTTAATTGGTCATTTACTTTTAAAAAATCACCTTTACTTACTTTTCTTTTACACATCATTATTTCATTTCATTGAACGAATAATTTTTTTATTCTTTTTGGTCTATGATAATAGAATAATATTTTCTGTAATTTTGATCCTTATAGTGTACTATAGGTGTAGTGCTGAGAGGGAAAGGAACAAGTAGAGAGAAAAAAATAGATCCCTGAAGTACATTTCTAAAGTATGAAAATCTAAATTGTATTTTGTGGTCTTTTGGAATACAAAAATAGGCAAAGCTTTCCGTGTGATTGAGTGTGATTGAGTTGGGATTGTAATTGGTGCCAAGTGTTTATTCCTTTAAACAAAGTTGACTCCAAATTTGAGCTTTGACTATCAAACTAAAAACTATATATAATTTTGTACTCAATTTAATTAACGAGCCAAGTTCTAATGTTTATGAACACCTATAAATATACATATACTTGTTATAAGTGATGAAATATAATAATATCTATATTTTAAATGATAAAAAAATGAATTTTCTTACTGAAGTAAAAGTACTTTCTGTAATATGTAATTTCTAACTGATATGACTAAAATATTGGGGAATTCGCCTGAGAAAAATGTGTCACACATGACAAACTTATGATATGTTTCTTAGTTTTCAGAAATGGATAAAAACAAAATTCTTAACTTCAAACACTATTAACTTATTTAACGAAAAATGTTAAATTATAAATAAAATTAATATTTTAATATGAAAGTATTGCTAATATTAATGATCTATATCAAATTATCAATCATATATGTAAAACAAAATAAATACATGAAGGTCTCTCAAACTCATATTTTTTGTTAAATAAACTAATAGTATTAAAATTTAATAATTTATTGATTAATTTTTAAAAGTTAAGGAATACAAGTTAAATTAACCAAGCTAAAGGAATAAAATTGAAACTTGACTTAAATTAAAAGACCAAATATATATTTTTACGTAAAATAATTTATAAAATAAAAGAGAAATTCCGTCATTGTTTGAAGCCATTATTTAGTTGTTTTGATTTTTTTTTTTGGTGAAAATAGTTGTTTTGATTTTGTTTTAATACAAGTCCCAACTTGGACCAACTTTCCATAATTGGGTTGATTTCAACGAACAAATCCCTATCAAATTGCTTCAAGTTTGTTCCGGGAACAGGGGGGTTCGTACTCGGAGGTCCAGAGCAACAATAGATAAATCACAGAAAACAACAGATAAACAGCAATAAACTATTACCAAAGTAAATGACAACAATTAAACAAGATATTAGAATAATTTTTGGGAAGTTCTCGTTAGGGAAGAAGTAAAGCGCTAAGAATAAGCACTGGTAAGACAAGAGAACTTAGTGCAAAGGTAAATGAAAGTATGTTCGTAAGAGCTCAAATGGGAAATCTCTCAGACTCAGAAATGTTCAACCCCTTCTTTGGAGGGTGAGGGGGCTATTTATAGGGGTGATTAACAATGACGGTTATTGCCGAAGGATGATGCTGAACGTGAAGCATCAATAGGAACATGGGGAACATGGTTCCGTGAAATACGGAAAGTGGGCAAATGGAGAAAGTGGGACGCAAGATGCGGGGAAGTGGGAAAATGGGAGTGAGGTAACCGTCAGTTCATGGACCTGATGGGAGAGGGTGACGTGGGGTGTCTCGGCAAGCAAGGCGGGAAGGTCTGAACTCAAAAGAACATCACATCATTTACTAAAGACTAAGTCCTTACCTTGCTTACTCAAAGCGATCGTGGTCAAGCACGAAGAAGCCTTTACTTCAATCCTACCAAGCCACATCCTAGAATTATTCCCGGAGAAGGAGAGAGGAGAGTCCCCCCTACCTTCACAACATTCCCCACCTTGTCCAAGTAAAGATGCTGCGGGCGGCACGTGGCCTATGTAAACTTACAGAAAGTACCTTGGAGGCAGAGCCTTGGAGGCAAAGCCTTGTCGGCAGAGCCTTGGAGGCAAAGCCTTGGAGGCGAAGCCTTGGAGGCAAGGCCTTGGCGGCAAAGCCTTGGAGGCAAAGCCTTGGAGGCAAAGCCTTGGCGGCAAAGCCTTGCTATGGGAGGTACTTGATTAATCCATTTCCTTAATAATTAATTAATTATGAAAATAGGAGCCATGTAAGAACAAAGTTTATGCTTTTTTTTTTTTTCTTTTATTTCATCGGTTAGCCCTTTCTCTTTGAATGAGTCCAAATTAATATCTAAATGATATTTTTAGTTCTAATTCAACTTTGCAACTTGCTAAATATTGAGATAAAATAATAAAATGACGTACCGCCTTAGTCTCATGAAATTTAATTCTCTTGTCAAAGTCCTGCACAATTAGTAGATAGTTTGATTTTTTAAACATGATGTCCAGGGCTCAAACTAGGTTGCATGTATAAAAAAGATTTTATTGATAGAGGTAAAATCTATTTTGATGATTTCTACGCTAGAAGATTTGTCTCTAGTTGTCAATAAGAAAATGCCGCTGGATTCTTATTTAAAAAAAGCAATTATGAAGGTGATAGTAGGCTGATATAAAAAGTTGAAATTTCTTTTGGGTAAATTGCAATTTGGTACCCTGTGGTTAGGGGCGGTTCCCCTTTGGTACCTTGAAAGAAAATTTTTGCATTGTGGTACCCCGTGGTTTGCTCCGTTAGCGATTTGGTACCCTGAGGTTTTTTTCTGTTAGGATTTAACGGCAAATGTTACTTAAAATGTCAAAAATCTCCCAAAAAGTCTTCTCTTATGCGTTTAAGTCCTTTCCCTTTACTAAAAGGGATCAAAACATAAAGATTAATTATAAAAGGGTCTTTAGAATTCTAATATTATAGATTTTTCTCCTTTTCATAAGATTTCTTTTGAATAGGTCCTGATTTAATTACACTTTAATCCCAAAAGTTTATGATCTTTATCAAAATAGTCCTTAGAACCTCAAAAGACAAGTGAGCATCTATGATTTATAAAAAAATCCCTATATTCAACTACAATTTTCATTCAAGTACACTACAAACAAATCAAAACCCCCAAATTTTTTCATCTCTTCTTCAAATTGGTCCCTAAAACCTTAAACTTTTGAATAGGTCCTGATTTAATTACAAACAAATCAAAACCCCCAAAATTTTCCAAAATCAAGTCCTATTTTGGTCTCTCAAATTTGCTCAAAGTTTCATTTTGGTCCCTCAAATTTCTTCCAAAATCAGATCAAATCGAGATAATCCATGATTATTTTCAAAAATCAATCTTTCCAATCTCCATTAAAATCATGATTTCGGTGGATTCTCTCATTGACCTATAAATAGGATGCTTATTCTCAGAAGAAAGGGACGAATTATTCAGCAAAATTTCTCTGAGTTTGTGAGGCAAAGTTTGATCTTGGTGAGTCCCGAAAAACATCCGGTTTGTAGTTTTTATCTCTTTCCTCTTCTTTCTTCTTCATTTTTCATTCATGATTGGGTAGTTTTAGACCACCCTAGGTTAGTTTTAGATCCTAGAATGAAGGAACAATGGAGTTAGGCTCCAAGGGCGTTCCGATCGGTCCAAAATCCGTCAGAAAACCCCGATTTTCGTGTTCCGATAGGGACTGGAATGAATTGGTTCTCCAGATTTTGGATTGTTCTGTAATTTTCAGTCTGGACCTCTTATTTTTGTAAAATTACCTTTTGACCCCAGAAAACTTTATTTTTTTTCATTTTGGTCCCTGTATATGACATGTCCAGGGACCTATGTTAAAATTTTGGAAACTTGTGGGGGGTCAATCTGTAATTTTAGCGAAAACTTTCTTGAATGCTCTTCTCCCTTCGCTGAACGTGTTTCGCGAGGATGGAGGGTCACTGTGCTGCGTGCGTGTTTTGGCCGTGTATATATATATATATATATATATATATATAAATATAATATTATTTTATTATTATATATTATTATATTGATCTGGCTTGTTTTCTCCCATTCTTTTGTTAATTATTTTGGTTAGGAGATTACATTTTTTTGTTTAAGCCTAATTAATTTAGGTTAAGACAATTATTTTATAATTTATAAAATATTATGGGGTTCATGACTCAAATATTTTATAGACTGTAATCCATTTAATAAATACTTGAGATTATTAGGTTGTCCCTTTTATCTCATAAAAACCATAAAAAAAATACAAATAAAAATATCATAATATCATAATTTGAGAGATAAAAATAGGACTTGATTTTGGGAAAATTTAGGGGTTTTGATTTGTTTGTAATTAAATCAGGACCTATTCAAAAGTTCAAGGTTTTAGGGACCAATTTGAAGAAGAGATGAAATGTTTTTTTTTTTTGGGGCTTGATTTTGAAAAAATTTGGGGGTTTTGATTTGTTTGTAGTGTACTTGAATGAAAATTGTAGTTGAATATAGGGATTTTTTGATAAATCATAGATGCTCATTTGTTTTTGAGGTTCTAAGGACTATTTTGATAAAGATCATAAACTTTTGGGATTAAAGTGTAATTAAATCAGGACCTATTCAAAAGAAATCTAAAGAAAAGGAGAAAAATCTATAATATTAGAATTCTAAAGACCCTTTTATAATTAATTCTTTATGTTTTGATCCCTTTTAGTAAAGGGAAAGGACTTAAACGCATAAGAGAAGACTTTTTGGGAGATTTTTGACATTTTAACTAACATTTGCCGTTAAATTCTAACAGAAAAAATCCTCAGGGTACCAAATCGCTAACGGAGCAAACCACGGGGTACCACAATGCAAAAATTTTTCTTTCAGGGTACCAAAGGGGAACCGCCCCTAACCACAGGGTACCAAATTGCAATTTACCCATTTCTTTTTTGATAGGCTTATGTATTTTGGTTAAAAAATTTAGTTTTTAGTTTTTATTTATTAAACTCTATTTTCGATTTTAAGTAAATGCTGTATTTGAGAAACATATTTATTTTGAAAAGTTAATTTTTATATTTATTTTCAAATTAAGTAAACTTTATTTATAGTATTTTTTCATTCATCTTTAAAATAAAAAGCAAAAGAAAAAAAGAATATACAATATTGATAAGAAATCAACATCACTCCGAGGAGTCTTTCGATAAACAACAACAATAACGACAATAACCAAAGCCTTTTCCCACTAGGTAAAGTCGGCTATATGGATCAACTGACGCCAACGTGTTCAATCATTGCACATGTCAACCGTAAGGTTATTGATAGATAGATCTTTTCGGATAGTTTCTTAGATAGTTTTCTTAGGCCTTCCCCTTCCCCGGATTATCGGATTTTCTACTATTTGATCAACTCTGCGTATCGGGGCCTCTAAAGATCTTTGCATATGCGCAAACCACCTAAGGCGTGTTTCGACCAATTTCTTTACGATAGGTGTCACACCAACCTCCTCTCTGATGACCTCATTCATGATCTTATCCTTAATAGTATAACCACACATCCAATAAAGCATTCTCATCTCAGCCATATTAACAATTGAAAGTACTTAGAAACTAGAGATAAAGGATAGATAGAAGTAGTTATAGAATAAAAACGATCGATCAACAAAGCAATTAGGTGTATTCTATTATTTTGCCAATTTTGTTAACCCATTTTGTACTTGGCCCAAATTGAATTTCGTGACCCAAACCAAATGAGCCCACTACTACTTTAAATATGCAAAATTATTTAAATGGTATAAGTCACTTACTACTTAGAGTAACCCTTGATTACACAGTGTTTGAGAACGCTAAAGTGGTCATGGAATAGGTTCATGAAGAATGACAAAAGATAGTACAACTTAAAGACATATTTTAATATTGTTAAGGATCACTCACATCACATGTATAAGGATCCCATGAAAGTTCACTAGTTTCTTTGTTTCCCAGGAAACTTTATCTTTGTATCGCTTTTTAATTGCTAACAGTGCTTATTGAGATATGAGATTATTAATACCCTTTACCCTAATACCTTAATTTTAGTAACAAAAAAGAAAAGATAGCGATGCCATACTTTTTTTTTTTTGGAATCAAAGTACCAAAGATACATCTTTAAACGCTTGCAAACTAGTCAATTTCAAGAGGTTGATGATGCTGTGTTTTCTAGAACCCTTTGACTCGTTTTAGAAATTGGAAATATCTATTAAGTTCTGAAGTATAAAATTTGCAGCCCTTCCAAACCTAAATTACAAATAATATAATAATATTTTAAACTTATATTCTCAGACAACAGTACATTTTTGTACAAATAGCTGTTATACATTAGCTAGCAAGCCATAGTATTATGCTATATCCTCAATCAATTTATAAATAGAATTATCTGTCTTGTAAAAATCAGCATAATTAAAAACAAAACATGTCTCATGAAATTACAACATTTTAACTGTCAAACCTGAATGTATGCTAGCTTTGAATCCAAATAATAAGATTAGACATTATATACAGCAAGACCATACCATGTTAGCACTTAAGACCTGGACTTTCCCAATTCCAAATACAGCCAACTGGCTATCTATTTACTGAGGGGAGGATCAGACCAGCCACAGCAGCTGAGAATCAATCGAATGCAATGGGAATAAAATTGTCATCATCTAAAAGCATGTCGATATCAATCAGCTGCTCTACGCCATCGACAGTCTCTTCCGAATTGACCGAGTCCATATTGCATGCCTATCAAATATATAATAAACATATTGCTTGTGTAAAAGAAAAAAAGACAAAGTTTAGACACCTTCAAGATGGTAGGAAAATACCTTGGTTTGACGGAAGTCCTCAACAACATTTAGCAACCGCCTGTATTGAGCCCGTGCCTCAGGATACTGAACCATGGACTTGACCCTTGAAAGGGCCTTTTGGAACCTTTCCTCACTTTGTTTCCTTCCTTCCTTGAGAAAATCATAATCATCCTCTTTACAAGGTTCAATTTGTTGGATGGGTTCCTTGTTAACAGGAGGATCAGGTTTAAATCCACGCAAACCACTGCCCTTGCGTCTCCATCGCAATATGACCTTCTCCAGGATTCCTACGGACCAGATGATTGATTTATACTGCTTTCTTACCTGATGCCCTCTTACATGGGCCTTAAAACAAGAGAACTCAATCAGTATGAGGACTAGTAAACTGTAGAAGCAAACTAAAAGGGAAAAGAGAAGTGATCATAATGCAAGGAAAACAGGAGCAGTATTTAAACAGCTTATCTTGCTTTCCCCGAGGCTTATTCATGAACCAAAATTTAAGAAAGCAATTAGAACCATTTAAAAAGACATTTATTTGGTTAGTTTCATTTTATCAAGTCACACTTAAAAGACAGCCATAACTCCAAAGTTCCAAAAGCCAGATTAGAGAAATTAAGATTTTCTTTTACTTCAGGTTTTCATAATCTGACAGCAGAAAGAATTTATTTTCTAAATGAAAAACCAGATCAGCCAAACATTTCCTGTGACATAGATAACCCAAATATACTTGGGGCAAGAACCAACACATAGGTGCTCAATTGGAACTCACTGACCGACTTAGGTAATGCAGCAAAATGCCACTTCCAAGATTAATCTTGGTTGTGCTTTTCAATTGAAGAGTTTCTTTACTTTTTTGGAGGCTTTTTGCAGGGGCAAGAACAAAAGGCTTCATGGACGGGTGCTAAACAAGCTGGTCAACTGATGGTTTATTGGGCAGAGAACAAAAAACAATTCTTTTCAGGATTCTCACTTAAATCTAGATTTTCTACATGACAATGTTTTCAAGGCCTCCCTAAGATGCTCAACCCACGATTTCATTAGCAAATATCAGAGAAATTGAAGTTTATTTATACATCCTATCTGCTTCTCTTTCTGTTTATTCTTGATTCTTCAGCATCTGTTAAGAAAAATTTCTTGTCCATCCCCTTCCTAATTTTTCATTTCTCTTGTACTGCTCTACCGTCAAGAAAATTCTTTTTTTTTTAATCATAAGCAAATGCCACTGACAAAAATCAAACTTGAAATAAGTTCAGATATTGGAAACACAATATTCACAGGAGGGTAACCTCAAATAAAAGCATAAGTATGAGAAAGATCTGGATAACTTCTTCTTTTTTTTAAAAGCATGTTCATATTTCCACTACTACGCCAATTACTATCAGTTTTTGTATCTTCAATTTCCAAATTGAAGATTAATTTTCATTTTCCAAACGAAAAATCAGAAACATTTAAAAAGCAAGTCATTATACTAAAAAGAATTTCAATCATAACAAAAAAAAAAATTTAGAAAACAGAGCAATGAACCTGGATTTTAACAATTCTTTGACGAATTATTAGGAATTCTTTTCTCTTCTTCCAACCACGAAACTTTTTCTGTATTTGTGTTGCAGCAGCATGGACTAATCCATCTCCTTGTCCAGACTTGCTTGCCTTCGAAGCTAGAAGAGAAAGAGCTCGCTGATTGTACAACCCAAATTCATCATCCTCAAACTGGGTTAACTGCTTTCTGTGGAATGATTGCATTCTAAATACTTGGTGTATACGATCAGCAGCTTGTGTAGCATTTCGAACAGCAGTGAGAGAATCCTTAAGGCAGAGGGCCTCTGGTACATCACCACAAAACAGAGGTGTAGCAGAGCGTTCTGAAACTGTCTGCACTGCTTTCGTTCCTGAACCTCTTTGATCACCATTGTCTTTCAGGTCATCCATTGTGAGGGACGCAAGGTGGCTAGTTAATGAAGACTCTGCAAGAAAACCTGAGATTCCCTTGTGTCCATTACTCGAAGCAAGATCTGCAGGTGTCCTACCTTCAGGAAATGCTGGAGATGGATCCGTCAATAATCCAGGGGCTGCACCCAAGAAGAGAAGGAGAGCAACTGTCCGCTCTCTGAGAAAATGAAGACATAGAATAACATAAGCAACCCAAACATGTTATTCCAAATATCAATGAGAAGACTTGAGGATAAAAATTAACAATTTTGATTAATGCTGTAAATAAAATAGTTTATATGGCAGCTATAGTGATATGCTTTTACTGAACAGAGCAGTCACTAAAAGGATGACAAGAGTGCAAACTCACATGCATAACAAGAAAACCAGCATGATGAACTTCTCTTTTGGGTGAAAGATGAGGTAAAAAACACATGTCGTTCACCACCAAAACAGTCATAATACAAAAATAAAACATGGAGAATTTCAAGTGGGTAACAAAACAGTAATGTTCATCTTACTTGCTTCCCTGGCAAAATTTACGTAATGAATTCACTTTATAGGAAAGACAAACTTTCTATACAAAATCCCGATGACCTAATTTTCAGAATTATGGAGAGTCCATGTAGTAAAAGAAGGTTCAAACAAATAAGTAGTACAAACTATGCTCTCCCAACATAATATTAAGGCAAGAATCTGATGAGCCCTTACCTGCCACAGGAGGCAGCCCAATGCAGAGCTGTCCATCCATTCACATCTCGGAAATTAATATTAACTCCAGAAATTACAATTGGCACTATGGCCCAATCATAGCCAAGAGCAGCTGCTAAATGAAGCACACCCTGTCCCTCCTCATCTAATACATTTGACCCTTTACCATCTTCAGCTACTTTGTGCAGTAGCCATGAGTACAGCTTCTCTTTAGCCTGCCTATGGAATAGATGCTCCTTCACCTTTTGTTGAGACAAATCCATATCTAAAGTTTGCTCTTCCTTATTTGAATACTCCTCTTCCTCTTTTAATGAAATAAGCTTATAAATCAAGTTCCTTTTATCTGTATCATTATCAAACGACTTGCCGTTTGAAGGGTTTGACTTTAAAGAAAGTAAATCTTCCAATCGCAAATAGAGCAGCATTTCAAAAGAATTGCTATAAATATCTGTAACGTCTACTTCTTTAGCAAAGCCTTCTCTGTAGTCAAATTCCCTCACTTCACTGCATGCCACTCTATTGGAGCATGTTACATAGAAGGGGACCCTTCCAACCTGATGAGGTGGAGCAAGACAGCACAGAATTCCATTGGCTAAAACCTCTGCAGGAACCTCAACTTCACCAAACATACATGACCACTTACAGTTTGCCACCTCTGGTTGACTCTTCAAAAATGTTCCAATAATCAAAACCTGTGTTAAACAGCATTGCACGTCAGTCAAAATTACAGCAGCCTTCTCTTTGTCGTAGAAAAATAGAAAATAAAGTAGAATACATAGTAGTATAAGATGGGAAATATTCAATGCTACTTCCAAATAAACAAAATCTAGATGCATCTGCTTAGGTGCAATAACAGCTGATGTTTGAAAAGATTGTACCAAGTTTTTATGGTACATGTACTAAGAGAAAATATCGTATCCTATTTAATTACTTCCTCAAAGTAATAAGGAGTTTTAAAATTCAAAATTAAAACTAGTGACAATAATAATAGGTTCAAATGATGCAAATTGTATATTGTAAATGAATCTCTGATCAAAATACAAATTGATATTTTCTCTTTCTCATGGTTGAACATATTATGCATTGGAGCAATACCTCGGCCTCAGACGCAGCGTAAGCCCATTTCGGTGAAAAATCATATATGCTAAACAGCTGGTCATTAGAGAGGGAGGGACTTAGTGAAGAATCATCTATAACGTGCCCAGATTCATCTGTGCTCCACGAAATACCAGTTGAGGACTGCATATGCAGATCAGCCACCTCTCCAAGTTCTTTACTAATCCACCGAGAGAAACTGTCAACTTTCTTCAAGCTATCCTCTCCATCTAATAATGAGCGCTTCACAGTTGAGGGATAGTTAATATTTTCTTCTGAGGGAACTTCATTCTCAGAATTAGATCTGAGAGACAACTGAGATTGTGCATCTGTATTCTGTTTTGAAAAGTTTTCATGCGCAGGGTGCTCTCTTAGCTGACCATTGAATGTTAACCATCCAGGAGAAATTTCAAGACTTGCATTATGAGATTCATGGTCTAGTAAACCAGCGCCGAAATCAGGTCCAAATTCAGAACTCAACAACTGGGCTATTGGCCATTTGTGCAGCTGTCCTGAGCTGTCTTCTAAAGGAATCTGAATAAAATATCAATTTTTTTTTTTACAAATAAGGATATCACTTATTGTTGCACAACCTCATAAATTTGATTAAAAATAAACAGGAACACTACAATTATAATGTCAACGTTGCTGGTGTGGCAACCAAAAGATAAGATCCAATACAAGGCCACTTCTCAACAAGGTTATTTAGTATCAACAACCAACCAATGTACAATTGTACATGATCCATGATTACAGCTAGAGTTTAGTTACTTAAGTAAATACTCTTATCTGCAGAAGATATGGCAGCAAAATAACAGTTTTAAGGAAAAAAGATACAACCCATACAAGTTAGTCTGACAATTCTACAATCCCAGAAATATTTTGAAGCCAAATATTACATTTCTAAGGTAAAAAAAGAATTTCAGCATGTAGCAAGATTCAAATTACTCAAGCAGAAAATCTAGTGTAAGGTAACAAGCAACTTAATAACAGGAATTTGAGAAGAAAATAATTTGACAAACAATCATTTTGCACTAGCTGTAACCATGTTAAAGAAGAAAATGTATTATTTATTTGTCTGGAAAATCTGAGAACCTTTTCCACAAATTGATACACTTCAACAAGTTCCAATCCTAAAAATAACAGTTCCAAAGTGCAACTTTTTGACATAACATGCAGTAACAGAAAAGTACCTGCCAATTTGATTGGAGAGACTGAGATGTCCCTGCCTCTTCAGTGAGGGCTCCCTTGCCTGCTATAAGTTCATCTAGAACAATATGTTCAATATTTCCTATTGAACCAGATGGGATGGAAGGAACTGATACAAGAGAAGGATCAGTACGTAATCCAGCAGTACATTGGTCCAAGACATTGTCCCAGGAGGTCATGCCCTGCATAGTTTGGCCCTCAGTGAAAGAAGTATTGCTTCCATTAGATTTATCTCCCTGAATAAGTGGGATATAATTTGTTGATGATTGTCCATGTTCACCTGAAAATTTTTTTGATTATACAACAAAATTCAAAAGTTAAATCCTTGTCATTTGAACAGTAATCATAGAAGTAATAAAATAATATTGTAATACGACATATAGAGAGGGTGGGAGGCAAAGTAATATGATCTATAACCAGCATTTACCTTTCCAACAGAGGACCATTACTCCAATGGAACTGACAAGTAAAGGTTATACAAAATTTTTCCTTATATCCCATGAGAAAATAATCAGCTTTCCAATGAGCTATATACTTGGTCTAATGTAAAATATGATGTAATACATCAAAGTATTTAAGGTAGTGGTGTATTCTTACAGGTCGCCAAAAATAAGCAAAATGTGTACCCTATATAATTAATTAACAAAGAATAAAATACCTGAATCAGCATCTTCACATAAGGAAGATAAAGTGCTAGTTGGACTCATGGCATCTGTACTTCTTGAAGGCATATTACTATAATTTGTGGTAAAACCAGATGATGGAGATCTGCTCCTTTGGGAATTTGATGTAACCTCATCACTATCTGTGTTCCCTCCAATATTTGTTTTGTTACCCTGAAAAATTAAAAAACCAATAGAACATCAATTAATAAGTCATCTAGTCCATGAGTAAGACAAAATCAGAAATATAAAACAAGGAGAATAGATTCAGTTTGAAGCCTTCAGCGGTAATAAAGAGTGTAAGATTCTTCTACAACGTGCTATTTATGCTGGCTTGTGGTGTGGTACGGAACAGAAATATTTTCCAAAGGATTTCTCCCTTCACACTTTCAGTGGGATGTAGTTGTTTATGCTTCTCTTTAGGTTTCAGCTGAAGCTCTAGCTGGCAGAAAGGGGAAGGAATCTCTAATGAATTTTTCATTAGTTTTGGAGAGCTCCGCTATCCACCCAGGTCAACCGTTTACAAAGGATCTAACACTCAATCCTCAAAAAGAAAAAAAAAAGAACTCGGCCAGAAGCAGGACTAACCTTAGCATTATAGTTGAAATTCTAGCACAGGAAAATACAACAATTATAACCCTTTCCAGTTTAAAAAGACTATTAAGGATAAAATTTTAAAACAGATTTGGTATGTGGTCTTAGACACTATACTATTTCATGTTAATATCACATTGAAAACTTGCACAGTCACCATATAGTCCCCAGAACATTAGAAACTGAAATTACAATAAAAAATTAACAAAACCTGTAAAAAGGAAAATATCAAAATACCTTAACTTCCAAGTAGTGGACAAATACTATGTGCATCATCTCCCTGCAGTAAAATTAAATAATAAGAAAATTATATTAGGAATTATTTTTTTAAAGGTAAAAGCATTGGAGATTCACTCCATCACAGGGGTTGTGAACCTAAGTCTAAAACTACAATATTAGTATATTATAGATTACTATCTATAAATTGACTCAATATAAAAGCATAAATGCATTAAAGCAGACATTTGCAGCAGCTATCAAGTCAAATATAATTATACAAATACACTTTCGTTTCCAAGATAAATCAATATTCGATCAAAATCCCGACAAGTTGAGTAGTTTATACTCACGGTTCAAGCATCCAATAGCTTCGCCTCTGAAAACTTTCATTTTCTTCTCCATGGGCATAGTAGCAGTGTAACACATCAACACTTCCCACCTAAAATTGCTTGAAGGACGTTAAAACCTCAGAAAATAATTACTTTAGCTTTATTTTTCAGTAAGGCAAGATTAAAAGAAATGCATTGAATCAATTAAGGCTGTCTACACAGAAACTAAAAACTCAAGTTATAACAAACCTACCTTTAACTTCTCATGAGCTTCCTTCACAGTCTTTCCATCTTTCTTTTTCCTCCAATTGTGTCCATCCTTTCTAAAATATCTCAACACCTTCCGATCAAAAAGAAAAAGTGAACCACCTACAATCATGATATAAAAGTCAAGCAAAGTCTTTAAGAGTATTAAACAAAGATGGTGAAAATAATTTTTTTGTCCCCAAAATTTGCGATCATTCTCAATATAACTCCTAAAGTTTTTTTTTTCTTTTTTGAAATCAATTCATCCATAATGATTACAAAAATTCTCAATTTCATCCTAAGTACTAATATCATCCAAATTAATGGTTAAAAATATATTTGTCGATCACATAGCCAAAGAGTCTTAATATTTAATTTAACACAAATTCATGGCTCCAACACGAAAAATAGCTTTTTTTTTCCTTCATTTTCTAAATAACTAAAGATGAAGCTGCAGCATCACTGCCATTACAATATGTTAATATCTGCACTTAGATCACGCAAGTGGATCAAATATTAAGACAAGACCACATAATTGACAAATTTGACTTTCTCATCATTATTTTGGATGATATTAGCATTAAGGATGAAGTGACAATTTTTGTAAACTTTGAGGATTTAGCCAAAAAAATAAAAAAATAGGGATAAGATTGAATATGACAACAAAACTGTGGGGATAAAAAGAATGCTCTTTTTTAAATAAAGATTTAAGCATCAATAACAATAGAAAACTAGTAACAATAAACTATAAACTAGTATATGTGGGATCTGGAGGAGTGTAAAGTGCAAAGTGCAAACCTCGAAGTTCAGATGATTAATTTAAAAAATTCTGTAGCATTAAAAGGACTTATTTATACATTTAGCTGAATTTAACAAGGGCACAAAAACAGCAACCCTACCAAATTTCAATCAACAGCACCTGGGTAGTTGCCACTAATTCTTGCTAAAAACCTTTTAAGCACCCAGTTACAAGGGGCAATGGACGATGAATGTCAGGTTAGTGATTTTAATCTTCTAGGGAAGCCAATTAAACCCATATATGTTGACAAACAAAAACACATTTCATGAGGTGACAATAAATTGCTAGCAACATAAACAACAATCATACTTGGAGGCCTGTTTGGAGGTTCTGATGTAATATGAAACATCCGATAATTACGAAGAATTTCACAAATTTCAGCGGGCCGCAACCACCTATGCTGGGCTTCAAATTGTAATTGCTGGATATCTGCAATTTGGTTGTCATTTAGTTCAATATTTTATTACTTAATTGATAAGCAAAAAAGTAAAAAAAGGACCCACTGGTTGTTGTTATTATCATTATCTCAACAGAAGATAGTACTCACATCACATGAATGAAGTTGTTGTGCATTTGAAATCAATAAAGCAACGAACATAGTAAAGAAAGAATCAAAGCAGCAAAAGAAGGGAAAGTTAAGTCAATAAACTATTGCAAAAAAGTGACTTGCTCATTTAGCACCAAGTCTTTGACACAAAAATTGTTGGTATTTGACTTACAGTGAAAGATACCTTATATTATCTAACATTAGGACGCTAAGACTCTTAACCTCAATGTGTGTGGGTGACATGATAATCTTAAGATCAAGAAGTTCATCATTTTCTTAATCTAGTAAGGTGTATGTCATGATAATTAAGTAAACAACAATGAACTATGCTGAACCAGCTATGTTTTATTGTTGTAAAAGTAACCACATGTTTGATGTAGTCAACTTGTTCTTAATATAGTACTAGAGTAGGATGAAGCAGAAGCAAAATAGGTGTCAATAAAATGAAAATGGAAAAATTACTAAAGTGGCATGCCTCACAAGCATTTGTAAATTAAAAATCTTAAGAACCTTATCAGAAGAGTCAAAAAGAGTACACAACGTGGGGACTAACATTCAGTAACAGAATAATTACTATACAGTTGACAAAACCTTGATCATAAATCTTTATCTGGCCCTAAAAGTAAATTAGAAGGGTAAACAAACCTGACAAACAACACAGTGAACAAATTTCTTCAATCTTTAGACTCTAACTAAGTCAACTAATATCATATACCAAGTTATTTATTAATTGATGGGTAAATAAACTTTAAACAATTTGATGAAAAGAAAAAACCTGGGACAGAGCATTATCTTACTATAGTCCTGCCTATCACATGTCCTTGGAAGGAATCCAGCAAACAGTTTAGATCCGGAAACCCATTGCAATAAAACAGCTTCCCAATAATTTTATGAAGTCACTTAACCATAGAATTTCTAGAATTTAAGCCATCAAGCCTTAATTATGAACCCTTTAAATATAATTCCACTCAATCATTCCTCCAAGCCTATGAAGGAATTGAAGTCCACATTATTAAAAAATCACAACCAATATATTCGTGTATAATGTTGGCTAAGTTGTGATAGCAATGGTACCTTGGCAAGGGCTTTAGTACAGGAACTGATCATAGTTGAAATATAGCGCTTTAACTATCAAGGTTAAATAGAAAGGTTACGCCTAAATTGATAATTGTAGTTTTGGCCTAATGACAAACCCTTGATCTAATAACTGGTATTAAAGCCAAAGTCACATGTTTGATTCCTAGCAGTAACTTTTGGGTGAGAGATTGTTGGCCAACATGTGACAACAGACAACAATTGTGTATAATGAAGACCCAAGTGTGGAGCTAAGTCATAACTGGAATATACCAACAAAAAATATTTTATTTCTATTGAGAACTATAATCTATTATTCCGTCCCTATAAGAAAAAAGGGATTGATATGCATCTCTTACTACCCAAAGAAAACTATGTTCTATGGTTTAATTTTTATTTTATGGGTAAGGGGAGAGGGCTGAGCAAGGATGAAGACCTAAATTGTTATATCCGTAGGTATCCAGCCTACCAAAAAAATTAGATGCAAACAAATATAAAATAACTTTAGTGTGCTGGACTTGACCGCAAATATCACGGCAGAGACATTTTATTCTGTCTTCCAATAAACTACCAATTAGCTTTATTCAGCATCACATATGCTCCACTGTCTTCTCAAATTAAGTCGATATATAAACCTGCATACCTAGATACAGTGGAGTCGCGTAAAAGCCATCAATCAAACACGCGTTTTCAACCCACCATGCCTAATTTGACAAACTGGATCTAATTCTTATGTCAATATCAACCCGAAAACTCTTATTAACGGAAGATTTGAAAACCCATCTAAACTATCCTCAGTTTTCCCAACCTCAACATGAACTAACTACATACAGTAAGCTCCATTTCAGTAACACTCAGCTCCAACAACAATAATACCATTCAACACTCCATAATCACTCCGAGGACCCAATAGTGAAGCTTTAGAACTTCCCCCAATGAGAAATTGAACACAAAATTGAAGGATCCGAAAATCAAATGAACAAACAATAAACGAATTACAAGAAAGAGAATCATTAGAAGTCCGACCTAATCGAGGACCAACTCCATAAGATGAAGCTCGCTCCGCCATGACGAAAGCTGAATCAATCAGAGATCGACGCGGTGAAGAAGAATCAGAGATTTGAAGGGGACGATAATGGAGACTGCGAGAGTTTTTTTTCTTCTTTGCTTTACCTCTCTTTCGAGTCAGCTTCTTCAAGTGACGTGAGAAAGTGAAACACCGAGTCTCCATTTCTCGACTTTTATAATTTTAGAAAAAAAAAAGAAAAAGAAAAAATATTAATTCATCCTGCGGCTTGGAACCAATGGAGTTATGACACGTGGTAGGTAGGTGGATATCCGGATTCACCGAGCTTTCCCTGTATTCGAATCCACGTGAATATCTATTCAGCACTGTAATAAAAATCTCCAACTATGGCCCACCACTCCTAAAGGGTGAAAATAATACTTACTGTAAAATATAGTAATTAGAAATTAGAAATTAGAAATTAGAAATATAATTTTGGTCCAATATATTTGAGTGAATTTTAATTTGGCCCTTTATCTATTTTTATTTAAAGTCATATGTATTTCTATATTTTTTTATTTTTGTCCCAAACGCCTAAATGTGATTATTATATTAACGGTAAATTACATATAAGGTCTTTGTGATTTGACACCTTTACAGAAAGGGTCCCTCTAATTTACAAAGTGGTAAATAAGAGCTTGTGGTTTGCTCTGTTAACAAAAAAGGTTATAGAAGGTATTTTTCATTCAAAACTAATGGAATTAGAACAATGCATAACTCACGTGATCCATTTCCACATGCCTAATCACTAATTTATGAGGATTAGGGTTCGGAAATGGAAGAAAATGACGACGAGAATGAGAGTTAGAGTTTGCGAGGATGTGGAGATAGAGTTTGATTTCTGCACAATGGAGAAGAAAGTAAGGATTGGGTATGTAGAAATGGGTCACATGAACTGCACATTGTCTTAATTTCGTAGTTTATATGGCAAATACCTCCTGTGACCATTTTTGTTAACGGAATAAACCACAAACATTTATTTGTCACTTTTTAAACCATAGGGACCCTTCCTATAAATAAGCTAAACCACATGACCTTTTATGTAATTTACCTTTATTTTTAAATTCAAATACAATAAATAAAAATCTCTACCTATGGCCCACCATTTCTCAAGGGTGAATAATACTTATCGTAAGATATAGTAATCCTAATATTTTTTTAAGTGAAATTATATTTATATTTGGGTGGATTTTAATTTGACCCTTTATATTTTTTCTTATAGAAAGTTTTACATATTTTTCTAATTTTATATTTTTTGTCTCAAACAATTGAATATGACTACATCTCTATTGTTTCAAATTCGAATGTAATGAGTTTTAAGCTATAAGTTGCATACTTGTGTTTGACGAACTATTTTTCTATCCAATTAGAATTGTTTGCAAAAAAATATCAAATTGAGTCTCAAAAATAGATTACTCATTTTATGGTTAAACGAGTAAATTTGATCATTTATCTCTTGATATACACCCTTTTGCCCCCAGGGTCCCCTCCAACTCTGACCCGACGCCAAGAGCATACTGGCAGGGTCCCCTCCCACCTAGAACAAAGCACTTAGCTGTCATGGGCCCACCATACAGATCTCCTCAGATCTTCTCAGACACAATCCCCCAGATCTTGGGATACTTGCCTGACTCTACAGGCACATGTCAACATCAACCACCTACCACACTGTACCTTCTCCTTCTACATATACACACTCATACACCTTAAACAAGGTAAGTAAAGAATCTCTCCAGAATTCTTACTCCCATCTCCCACTCTCTCTAACTTGAGCTTCGTAGTGGATTCACAGGGGCCTCCCCCTGTGCAATCCTTCTTGTAGGTTCCAAGTTCTTCAGGAGATGGACAAGGATCGCAGGGAGCCCCCTGCGCTTCCTCCTCGGCGGGATCCGACGACCAACAACAACCGGAGACTGCCCTTCAACTGTGAACTCCAAGGTTAGATCCCTCACGATCCAGCTTTGTATTTTAAATTTAAATACGATGAATTTAGTTGTAGTTTATTCTTGATGAATATTTTCTCAATCTAATTAGAACTGTAAGAGAATGAAATCAAATCGAATTTTAAAAATAGATTTTAGACCAAAATTTAAAAATTATGAAAAACATATAGTATCAATTTTGCAAAAGAAAAATATAAAGAGCCCAATCGAAATTCACTCTAAACATGTAGGACCAAAAGTGTAATTTAATCTATTTTTTATTAACAAAGGTTAACTCAATTAAAATTGAAGTTTATTAATTTGATCAACGGATCTGCGATTGAATTTCAATATTATTATTCTTTTCGTTGTATTCTTGTAGGATTCCAAGGAAAAGCTGTTCAATGTAGAGAATTTTTTTCACATGCATTAGGATTTATTAGACTTACTAATTTTTATATCTACTAGAAATGTCTTGTGTCTTGTGCCTGGGTCATTTCATATAAAAAAAATATATGTTACATATTTTTACGAAGATAGTAGTTGCAAAAATCCAAATTAAAGAAAAAAAAAACCACGTGACATACCTAGTGATGATTCCTTAAATATGATGATCACGAGAGATTTAGAAAATAATTATTTAGTCGTGTGACTAAACTTATATAAAAGTTTTGTTCAAATTAAAAACTATACATATATGGTATTTGTAGCTAAAATTTCTATAGAAAATACAATAATTTAATTAATATTTTGAAGAGATGTGAAGTGTGGTTAACTAATTTATATTATTGATGATGTACTTTTTTTAGGTTTCCACTAGATTAATCTGTAACTACACTTACAAAATCTAGAATTTAAAACTTTACAAACAATAATACTATTAGAGATGTAATAGTAAGCTATTTTTAAGAAGCATGAACTATCAATGTCCATGCATGTTTCCTAGCTAGCTAACTTTGTTAATAGTAACTTGGTGTTCAAATTAATGATATCAGCATTTTATATACATATTATGATTTTTTTTTGAACAATATACATTCTGATGAAGTCCTACATTATTGTTTGGTTAAATAATCTTTTAACGTTATATATATACACTGAGACAATCATCTCTCATTGAGAGCTCTTTTGATGTAAGTTAAGTCTTTTTACATGGTATTAATTATAACCTGGTTTGGGCATGTGTGAATAGATGAATCTTACCGTGGGCTGCCCTAGAACAACTCATTGGCTTCACGCTCCTATGTCGAACGTGAGGGGGGCATACGTGTTGAAGTCTCTCACATTGCTTGATTAAAGGGTCTTCTAACTCTCTCTCTCTCTATATATATACACTGAGATAACCCTCTCCCCTTGAAAGCTGTTTTGAGGTGAGTTAGACCTTTTCTACACATTATGAATTTGATGCACACAATTAATATATGAGAAAGACTTAGGTAAAGTTCCTTAAATCTTTGCTATAAAGTTCCTTAATTAACATTTGACACGTAACAAAAATTTTATGTATGACCAATCATGGTAGAGAGATAATATTAAACATATAATTTTACATAACCAATCATAGAAGAAAGAGAATTTAAATTAAACTTATGATTAAAAAAAACCTTATAGATTAAAGCAAAGATATAAAGAAATTTACTTAAGTATTTTTCTTAATATATTACATTTATATTCCATGAAAAATTATATTTATATATACTGCAATGGACTAAGGTCTTAATTTAATCTAGATATACTTGATGAGTCAAGTCTAATCACTTCACAACAAAATCATTAAAAACAAAAATAAATCCTTAAAAGTGTAGCACATACAATAAAGTGTATTAGTGTATCTGAGGGAAGTTTCATCAGTCATCACTATAAGTTCATTCATACGCGTTATAATTGAAAAGAGTGGTTTGACCAAAAATGTAGAAAGAAGGAAAAGTCCACTTCACCGCGTTTTTTATCCCAAATAAACAAAAGGAGCCATCGCCACGTCACCTACATTCACAGCTTGCAACTTGCAACTCTCATCATTATGATGATATGTTTATGAAAATGGTGCGCGTCTCTCTCTCACTTTTCTAAAAGATTATAATAAGAATAATCATAGTGTCATTAGTTTAGTTTTTATGTTATAAAACAGTGGCCTTTGCTACTGTTACACTAATTAAACATGGTTTTTACTGTTTGTCGCAAATTAGTTGAGAAAAATTAAAAATAAATTTTAAATATAAGATTAAGGTGTTGATTGAGAGGATTAGAGGGGATGGATTTGTAAGTAATTTGGATTGGGGTGAAACAATTTAAGAGTTTTAATCACGATCATTCTTAAATATTTAAGCCTCTAATTTTTAATTAAATACTGAAGTGTTTGAGATAATTTGAAGCTTTTTATGATATTATGTAAATATTTTTAAAATAGACCGTCTAAATGAGCAACAAAACTATGTAAAACATAGTGCAAAACACCGGATCGACCATTGACCCGGTGGAAGGCTCAGGTCACTGGTTCAATCGGTTGAGTCAGTTTACTTAAAAAATACATTTTCAAATATACATATTCATCAAATACACATTAATATCTTACAATAATTTAAATATAAAGTAAATGGTAAACACTTTTGTATCGTTTGAAGCTATTTTGCAATTTTAACCATAACAAGTTTTGTAAAAATTACATATTGACTCCAAAATTTTCTTAAAGTTTTCATTTTAGTCCCTAGATAATATGTATCCAGGGACCAATTTATAATTTTTTGAAATTTTTTTGGGTTCAATATGTAATTTTTGTAAAATTTGTCGGGTTAAACCGATCACGGTTCACCGGTTCGGAACCGGTGACTGGCCGGGTCAAATGCACAACGGTATTTTTCTTATTCTGGACCGGTATGATGTCCGATTCGTCAGTTCACAGGTTGAACCGTCCGGTCCGGTCTAATGTTTTGTACTATGGATAAAACGTTTGAATTTTTAACGTCCTAAAGTCATGATGTTAGGGACCGCAGAATCCAGAATGCTAGCCCGGATCCCACCTAGTGTCATGACTCATGGATGTTCATCTTGTGTACTCCTTCACCGTTTTTATTATATCAAAAAAAGAAAATTATTATTTTATCATTCAGTTTTAATTTATACTTTGATAAAAGAGCAAAATTCAAACTTGATAAATCATATTATGATCATTCAGTGGTCATCGATCTTAGGCTATGCATCACATAAAATGTAATAAAATTTGTGTGCAAATTTTTTAAATATATAAACATAAGAAGTCAATCTAAGATATTATCCCATAATATAATAATGTACACAGTATATACACTCTCGTTTAGGAGCATTTGTTGGGCGATTTGGAGGATTAAACAAAACTTTTATCGAACCACTCTCATTGGTTTGAAATAATTTTTAATTAAACGATTAAAAATAATTTATTTAACTAAACTAAATTAATAAATAGACAATTTGGACGGTCGATTTAAATGATTAAAAAATTTATTTATTATTTTTTTTTATTAATACAAAACTACAAAGAAAAAAAGAGTACAAATTTAAAGAATAAATAAAAAATACAAATAAGACAAGGGATCAGAGAGAATAAAATTGTAAAGATTGAGAATAGTAGTTAGCGGTTGACTTAGGTGAAAATACTTGTGATTTAATAAGATAGCATAATGAAAAATATAATAAAATTAAATGATGATCAAAAGAAAAATAATATTTTTTATTAAGTGTAATCATATATAATACAATAAAAATAAAAACTATATATTAGTATTAGCGGTTCGGTTCCATTAATTGTATATCTAAACTATTAACCGAACCGTATCAAACAATTTAGTTTTGATGTAATTTTAACAAACTAAATTGCGCATTAGTCGGTTTAGTTCGATTTTGCTTCAATTGAGTTTAGTTTAGTTTGTTAAATCAGGGATAGAGTTTAGTTTAGCATATATATATATATACTCACCCTTCAAGCAATTGTTAATAGATGGCTCAGTGGTTAGCCTCTTATTATTTTGCCTTTGTGTTAGCCCCTTTGCCTACCAAAAAATTGGCTAAAAATTTATTTTGGTCCTTATTGTTCTCTAAAGTTCTGTTTTGATCCTTAAAATCTTTTTCATTCTGTTTAACTCCCCAAAAATTTCAAAACATTTTACCATTTAATCCTCAGCAAACATTAGGGACCAAACTAAGTTTTTATTCCACTATAAATAGATAATTTCTTGGTTAAAGAAAAAAGAAGTCCATATATAAAATATGGTGAATGATTGGCGAACTTTATATTCAATATCATATTATATATATAAGTTAAAAAGAACAAATTAATGATTTGTTTTCTACATTTTACTCAATTTTTTAATTTATTCCCTATACTTTTTAATTTATTCCCTATAACCGAACATGTTATTTGGCCTTCTTTTTACATGCTGAAACTAATAATATATTATAATTAGACCAATTAATATGCTAAGGGTTACACCAAGGTATGACGTAATAAAGTAGATAAAATAGATTAATTAGCGTTTATTTATTGTACTTTATAAATAGGTGCTACTTAATGGTTTATTAAGTGTTTCAGATATCTAAACAGGGCCAAACCAAGAGGGAAACATCTAGAATCAACGAGAAGATCACGATAAGCACAAAATGGTCTTTTGCCGTTGGATGAGCCGCCGACGCAAAGGAGGTAATTCCCGCGGCGCACGTCTCTAAGAGTATATGATGTCAGCACGTAAGTTTCAGCGCAAATGTAGGTTGAGCCGTCACTTGAGCCAATGGCGCAAGTGAGAAGTCTCGCGGCACACGTAACTTCAAGGCTTAAAGAGATGTTTTGAACGACCAGGATTCAAGATACGAAGATATAATCGAAATATCGCGGATATTGCGCTGAGCCACCACGTTGGGCCGCCGGCACACGCAACGGCCCAAGTGCAAATCTTTTCCTTGACTTGCGGATCAAGCATGCTACTCAAGCCTATAAATAGAGCTCGTCATTCCACTCTCAAAGTCACCAATTCACAGTAGAAACACATTTAGAATATTTCTCTACCTAGAGAATGAGTAACTAAATAGGTAGATACTTGAGGAATGCCTCAAGGATGTGACTTGAGTTCACTATGTTTCATTGTAGAGTCCAGATGTTGATGTTGCATTTATGAGGTATGATCAACTCCTTCATAGGTAATTGTTGAAATTGTTTATACATTAGATTTATAGATCAATACTTTATTAGGGAATGAAACCTTGATATTTCTGGAGTCTATCTCTCTCACGATTAATAAAGGTTGCTCTTTAAACATGTTATTTACATGGTTGATTTACTAAAGAGTGTTCTATTTATCTAGAAAGCATGATTAGGATTATTGATAATTGTTTATATTTGTCTATTGTTCCGATATTGCAATAATAGAGATTGCCTTGAAGAGCTTTGACAAATGCTCATATTCCTCAGTCTTGGTTGAGTGATTGATCCTAATTAACTTATATCTTTCACCATTGGTTGATTGATTGTTTTTAAGTCTAAATACATCATTTAACTTGGTTAAGTAAATGCATATTAATTATCTGTTATCAATTTTGAATGAACTATGATAGTCCATCTCTAGGGTTTTCTCTCAAGTATTGTTTGGACTCATCATATTAATTCGTGACAACTCTTATACTCAAATTCATAACCTACAAACCTTCATCACAACTCTCTTAGCCTCATCACATCGAATTCCGCGAGAGATTCGAACTTGAGTTAGCATCTATATTATATTCTAATAAATATAGTTATACTTGCGAAGCTTAAGTATAATTAAATTTGGCTCGCTTGACACCTTACGACGGACCACCTGGCCTTGGTGAGCTCCGGGGCCCAACTCACCTAAATTTTCCTGTACCAAAAAAAAAAAGCAAGAGGGATTGAATTGAAAATAAGTGAATATATGAGGGACCAATATGAGTTTTATTGAATTTGTGATTTTTTATGCTATTAATTTAGAAATCGGATGATCTGAACAAGTTCTCTGCAATTGAAACCATTCTGACCGCCAAATTTCATCTCTTTCATTGTGATCTTGATATGTAACGAGACGACCTACTTTGCAAGTGAAACGCTGCGTTTGGCTGATCTGTGAGTGAAAATTCCATTACTTGGGGTCACAGCGGTGAACGCGACATTTGGACCATCGTAGAACCTAGTCTTTAATTTGTTGGCTTAATTTAGAAATTGAGTTTCGCCCAAAAAAAAGAAAAATTAGAAATTGAGTCCTACATACACAAAATAGTTTCGTAATGGTAATGAAAAATTTCATCTCAAGATCCACATTATCAGCACCGCCTTATCGGGTGTTTCATGCTTTCATCATTCGAAACTTCTCGCGCCTTTTTTGACACTTTCTTTCATTTCATCGCAACCGTCAGATCTTAACAAAAAAATCAATCAAACGGACACCCTGCACCCTGTAACTAAAAGGTCTTTCTTCACGCTTCATGTAATAATAAGTACTGTAGCTTTCCCTCCCTTTTTTTTTCATCGTTTCTTCTTCTTCTTGAGAAATTCTAGTTGCAGAGAGAGAGAGGTTAAGATGAATCGCTTTGTGGTAAGGTCTGTGGTGGCGCGAGATCGCCGGAATTTCTTTAACCGTCGAGCTTCGACGACGGCGGTGGTGGCACCAAGGAGGTTTGAGGCGTCGGAGACGATGATGATGATGAGGAATCACGGTGGCGCTGGCGGCTGTGGTTGGTTGAGAGCGATGGCTTTGGATGTGGCGACGGTGACGTCGCAATCGGAATCGTCATCGATCGGAAAGGAAAAGGAGAAAGAGAAGAAGGAGAAGAGCTTGGTTAAATCAAGCTACTGGGGAGTTCAGAGGCCTAGGGTTACCAGAGAGGACGGCACCGAGTGGCCTTGGAATTGTTTCATGGTAAGGATCGGATTTCATTCTCAGGAAATCCTTGTGCATTTCATGAATCTTGGGATCAAATGTCTAACCAATTTATTTGATGAATCAGTATGTATATTTTATTAGTCTCTTCATTTCTGATTTCTCCAAGGGATTTGGAAATGTAGAAAGACTGTTATAGTATGTATCGATCGGATATATTATTTTCAAAATTTAATTGGTGCATTTACTAATTGTAGTGATTTATAATTTTTAAAATGTAGTTCTAATTGAGAGTAATGTTTGGATCTTAAGGATTTTTTAGGATTTTTTTTACTTGTATCTGTTTGCTGAAATATTTTGTTTGGTATGATTTTCTTCATACATCTACAGCCATGGGACACTTATAGCTCAAACTTGTCTATAGACCTGAATAAGCATCACGTGCCGAAGACATTTGGGGATAAAGTTGCATACAGGACTGTGAAGCTCCTTAGATTTCCTACAGACGTATTCTTTAAGGTGTGTTACATCTATCTTATAAATTTTATAACGTGTCTTCCATATTATATGAAGGCTTTGGGGCCTAGATTCTGATTATATGTATTGTCTTATTCTAAGTGTTTGGGAAATTATAACGAATGTGAGAATAAAAGAAGTTCAATTGAATCAAAAGAGTCTTTGGGGAATAACTAAGATGTAGAATCTTGGGTTTTGTTGAAAATTTCCAATAAGTTATTGCTAAATTGCGTTGCAGAGACGATATGGGTGCAGAGCAATGATGCTTGAAACCGTAGCAGCAGTCCCTGGAATGGTAGGAGGCATGCTATTGCACCTAAGGTCACTCCGAAAGTTCCAGCAAAGCGGGGGTTGGATCAAGGCCTTGCTTGAGGAAGCAGAGAACGAGAGGATGCACCTAATGACCATGGTGGAGTTAGTGAAGCCCAAATGGTACGAAAGGCTTTTGGTTCTTGCTGTTCAGGGAGTTTTCTTCAATGCCTTTTTTGTGCTTTACCTTTCTTCACCGAAGCTGGCTCATAGAGTCACTGGTTACCTCGAGGAGGAGGCTATTCACTCTTACACCGAGTATCTGAAAGACATTAATAGTGGGAAAATTGAGAACGTTGCTGCTCCTGCCATTGCGATTGATTACTGGAGGCTACCCAAGGATGCTACCTTGAAAGATGTTATTACTGTGATTCGTGCCGATGAGGCTCACCATCGCGACGTCAACCATTTTGCTTCTGTGAGTATACACTTATATATGTCTTTGATACTCTGGAATTATATCTTTCTGTTTTGTCTTGTAGATTTTTGCTTATTCCACCCATTCCACCAGTTCGATTTTCCCCTCGAACATGTTCAAAAATAGTATGGTTTTGCTAATTTTGTAGTTTTAAAACTTGTGTTCCTAAAATCTGTTTCTAGGTAGTATTTTTGGATGGCTGGGGTGTAACAATGGCTTGAAAATTTAAGGATGAAAGAGAAGGAAAGAAGAATTCCTAAGAGTATGTCTGATGGGGGGAATATGTTATGGAGGGAAAGAAAGAGAATGTTACTAAATTTTTAGCCTGAAAGTAATTGAGAATGGCTGAATTGAATTCTTTAAGAATATATATATACATATATATAGGATTGAGACTAATATAAATTATTTATATTTTGTCCTTTTTTCGAAGTTTAAATACAAAGCGATAGAACTCATAAATTATTACTTGTAATATCACTACAAATACACAAAGTGAACATCACTAGTTGTATGATTTTATTAACTAAACAACAGCTAAAAGTTTAATAAAGTACATTTACATTATCCCAAACACTTGGCTCACCAACATTAGTTTTAATCTATTGAATATCTAGGAGGATATTATTCAGTAATAAATGTTTAGTGTGTTTATCTTGGAATGAGGACTAAAATAAATATTAGCATTTGATCCCTGTTTAGCTTGTCTCATCATTCCTTACTTCCTTTTATCAAAAAAAATCATTCCTTACTTCCTGGAACCTCTTTTTCTTCTCTTAATCAAAGTTGAATATGCTCGGAAGGGATGATAAATATATATTTGTGTTTCCCCCTGTTCTCAGGGGACCAGGGAGCAAATTTATGGTTTCTTCAATTTCCTTTTGGGACATAGGTTTCTTCATAATTTATTTTGTTTCTTATAAAACTGATTTAAGTGTGGATATGGGCTTTCAGGTTAAGGATCTAGACCAATATCGCTTTCCAACAACAGTTTCATATAATAAACCCAAATTTTATTTTCTTAACTACCATAACATACTTTATGCTCATATATATTACTATATGGTAGATCTTATTGTTCTGATTAAGTACTTAATTTTTTTTTGTAAACATTAAGTACTTTAATCAATTAGGGGATAAACAAAGTAACTTTAGCCTATAACCAATTTGTTTGAGTTTACCATTAAAAGAGGAAGAGATGGGAAAAATTTCATCTAATCCTTCAAAGCCCTGCATTTTTACAAGACGTAAGTTGAGACATCAAAATTTGATGTTATAATTTTCAAGGATATTGTTATGATCGCATCCATGAGTGTCTAGTGACAAATTCTTGAGAGGTTTGCTGTTGTGTCGTTCTTTCCGGTGGCTTAACTTGGTTCAAGGAGTGTGGACAAGCATTTGTAATTTGTTATACATGAAGGCTTCGATCACTCTCTGTTAGTAATTATTATTTAATATCAGTTAGTGTCTGCAGATAGTGATTATATATGCTTCTTTTTTTTTTTTTTTTTAATGCAGGATATACATTTTCATGGGAAGGAACTGAGGGAGGCACCAGCTCCTCTTGGTTATCATTAGGTCAATTCCAATGTCATCAATGTAGATATTCCTTCTGGGGTGCATTATGTTGATAATTCCGCAGACTCTTGTATGATTGTTGGATTATTTGTTTAGCTCATTTAGGAATTCTTCAATTATTATAGCTTGCATGTTTAATTTTAGGGTAAATTACATTTTGGTACCCTGAGGTATGGACTGGTTTCACTTTAGTACCATGTTTTTTCAAAAGTGATATTTTTTACTCTATTCTATTTGCTGTTAGCACTTTAGTACCAATTTTTTTTACAGTTACCTCTTGAAGGAAAAAAGCACCTATCATGTGCATGATTGGAAACACGAAATCCACCATCAATTCTGCCTCTAAAAAACACAATTAAGTATGTACTTGAAGACAGAGAATTTCGTATTTTTTTAGGCTGAATCGTAAAATCTTAATTTAAGAGGGTGAATTTTGTATTTTTGACCATGCGCATAACTTGCACATTTTTTTTTCCGTCAAAAAGTAACGAAAAAAGAGTTTTGGGTTCCAAAGTGCTAACGACGAATAGAATAGAATATTAAAATGTCATTTTTGAAAGAATAAGGTACTAAAAGTAGAACTGTTCCATACCTCAGGGTACCAAAATGTAATTTACCTCTTAATTTATGATATCCTTCCCATAATTTTCTTAGTTTAATAAAACTTGGGTTTTCATACTACAACGACATGATGTTTGGATTATACTAATATGCTTCCCTACTCATAAAATTCATTCTATTTGACAACCCACTATAATTTATATATATATATATATATATATATTTCTGTTTTTCCTGAAATCACCTTCCTCATATATAGCTACAAATTGTGGCCCAGCTTCTGGTGAGTATTAAATTGATAACTTTAATTCGAAGAAGGCATCTTTTGATTAGCAATGATGCAACTGTTGTATTGTGAAAAGATGAAACATGACAAACATATAAAATTGAAAATAGATACATATGTATAATATTACCACTAGTTAATCTAGTCTAAATATATCATTAAGAAGTTAACATTCAATTTGTTAGTAGGCCAAAGTTCTATTTTGGTCCCCCAGTTATGCTCAGTGTTCCAAATTAGTCCCCCAGTTATTTTTCGTTCCATATTGGTCCTCTAGTTTTGCAAAACTTGGCAAAGTTGGTCCCTCTAACGGTTTCCATCCATTTTTCAGTTTAAAAAAAAGACAAAATTGATTTTTAACTCCTAAAAGATTAATTTTTTTTGCATCAAGGACCTTTTTTTCTATAATAGAACTAAAATGTAAGATAGATGAAATAACTTGGGGTTTTAATTTATTTCATACAAAAAAAATAATCTCTCTCTAACAAAAAAAAATCTCAGATTTTTTCTGAATAATGCACAAGGGATCTCTCTCTCTCACAAAAAAAATCTCTCTCTCTAAAGTCATGGATGCACAAGAAGCAAAACCCAGAAAAGTTTCCAACTCCGCCGATTCAATTCACATTCACACTTGGTACAATTAAACTTGAACACACTCCTTCAATTCCTCACCAACCAAGACTATTATTAATCTTCTTCAATTCCACCATTTCCATTATTAATTGTTCACATTCAAGCTTCATGGCATCCCAAAATCCTCCACCATTTTCAGATCTCGAATCAGCCCAACCTTCAAAATCTAATAATTTCTCATATTCCAACACCCAAATCCTTCACAAACTCAAATCCAACTTATCTTTTCGGTCTAAGTGTTGTGACGGATTGAATGGCGCCATGGGAGACCTTGGCACTTACATACCCATAGTCTTAGCTCTCACACTAGCCACTCCCATGGCACTTACATACCCATAGTCTTAGCTCTCACACTAGCCAGAGACCTAAATCTGGGCACCATATTGATTTTCACGGAATCTTCAACGCCATCACTGGCGCCGCCTACGGTGTCCGTATGTTTGTTCAGCCTATGAAGTTCATCGCCGCCGAATCCCATTCCCATTCAATCCAGTGATTTTCTCAAAATCCACTACTCGGAGCAGATCCAAATCAAAGTTGTTTAGAGAGAGAGATTAATTTTTTGGTGCGAAATAAACTAAAACCCCAATTATTTCTTCTATCTTACATTTTGGTTCTATTATATAGAAAAAGGTCCTTGATGCAAAAAAATTAAACTTTTAGGAGTTAAAAATCAATTTTGTCTTTTTTTTTTTAACGAAAAAATGGATGGAAACCGTTAGAGGGACCAACTGTGCCAAGTTTTACATAACTGAGGGACTAATATGGAACGAAAAATAACTGGGGGACCAATTTAGAACACTGAGCATAACTGGGGGACCAAAATAGGACTTTGGCCTTGTTAGTATTTGTTACATCAATATATTACAACTTGTAGGGTTGGTAACTACAGCCAAAACGAATCCAGCTGGCATCAAATGAAATAGTGCGAGGGAATCACTAATAATCACTATGGTGATCATAATCGATGATAATCCCTTTGAATCTTTGATTAACAATTATGGATAGACTAGTATGAAAAAAAAATTATGGATAGATAATTTCTGTCAAAAAAAGGATAGATAATTCATAGTATAAAAATAATATTGTGAAAAGATGAAAAGTAGTAATTAATATATATTAATTATTTAAATGAATATGACAATGACATGACATCCACTAAATTAAATCAATATTCTATAGTTTACAAGTTACCGTAAGAAATAGTAATATAATAAGTTTAGGGTCTGCTTGGGAGACTTTCAATTCTAATCCAATCTCATCCAATCTCATCCAAATGGATGGGATGAGATTATTTTTTAATTGGATGAGATGAGATGATGTATTGGTGTTTGGGTGATTTTAGTGATAATGATGTTAAATAGGGTGTGAAATTATATAAAAGGGTATGTAATGATTGTGGTTGGTAGAAAAAAGTTGATGGATTTTTGTAATTTGTATAGGGGTAGAAATGGTAGGAAATAATGAGATGAGATTGAGATAATGAGATGGGATGAGATGAGATGATAGGTGTTTGGTCGTGTTTTTGATTGAAATAATATTGAGATGAGATGATATTGAGAAGTGTCATATGGTATTGGAAATTGTGAGGATGAGAAAATTTTGGATTGAGGGTTAGGGGTCAATCCAAATCCAAGTGGATGAGATTATGGGCCAAAATGAAAATAATATTGGAATTATTTTTTGACATACAATTTGGTCCATAAATTTGAACTGTTCCAATTAATCAATCTCTAATATGTGTAAAAGATAACTGGGGCCTTGTAGAAAACCCCAATCATTAATAATGAGGTCTATTTATGAAATTGAATGATAAAAAAATAACAAATAATAGTTTTGAGGACCAAATAGCAAATTAGAAAACAACTCTAATTCTAATAAAATGTGTGGTGAAAGGTTCATTTTGGTCCTAAATGTATGGCCTAATATTCATTTTGGTCCATTATTTTAATAAATGTTAAAATTGGTCCTAAATGTTAGCAAAATGATTAATGGTG
>QANZ01017416.1:210763-233165 GCA_003254925.1 Chamaecrista fasciculata
AAAAAAAAAAACAAAAAGATTCCCCAAAAAAAAAAAAAAACAGAAAAGTGTTGTTCTGTATTGTATTTATATTTTTCCTTTGAGCTTGTCCAATCTCAAGAGTTTCTGCTTCTGCTGCTGAAAATCTTCTGTATTGTATTTATATTTTTCCTTTGAGCTTCTCTCTATCATATAAAGTGTTGTTCTTGTTCTTGTTCTTGTTCTTCACTTCTTCAGCCAGAAATTTTGGAAAAAATAAAAAAGAAAAGAAAAAAGAAATCATGGAGAAAGCAGGCTTTCCCATCCAAAGCATTCAACTATATCTGATTTTTGTCTTAAAATTTGAAGTTAAAATCCATTTTGATCTTAAAAATAATAAATTAAGTTTAAAAATGAATTTTTTTAAGACTTATTAAGTTGTTGATTTTGATTTTGCATTTCAAGATGTTTCTTATACTTTTAAGAGACATTTGATCGATATGGTCCCTAATATTTTTTTCCTCCCCTTCTTCACTTTTACTCTTTAGTTAGGAATGGGGAGGATCCATTTTTAACAGTTCAATTTTAACATTCTTAATTTTCATTTTTAAGAGGTCACTCCATCTAGATGCGAGGAGTGACGAATGCTATGAATATATATAAATGGTTAGCAGTCATTGCTGGCCCTCAGATTTCATTTTTTCTCGAAACTTTGTTGTTTTGATTTGTTTAAAATATAAGTCAAGTTTTTATTTTTTATATTCTTTTAAATGTGAGTGAAACATATTAATTTCTTGCTCAAGACTCAATACAGACAAGATCTTATATATATTCACTTTTAGAATATGTCTCATTCTATTGAATCCTGAATTGTTTAAAGTAGGGGCAGATCATTGAGAAAACTTTTGCTCTTTTCCATTCGAGTAATAAATACATTCTATTTCTAGGTGAACCTTATTTTTTGTAAGTGGTTACAAATCTTTGCCACCAAAAACTCGTTAAGTGGAATACCATGTCATTTGGTAGTGGTGAATGGTGATAGCCATATCTGGTGACAGAATTAGTCGTTACTAAATTTGTTGTTTCAGTGTCGAAACATGTTGTCACCATTGATATTTTTCGCAAAAGATTTATTTTTCGCAGCTGAACTTGTGGGCGTAGAGTGCCTTTCCTCCCCTGATGTTATGCAGTTTGAGAGTAGGAAGTCGAGATTTGAAGAGCTGAAGGAGGCAATGAAAGATGAGAATAATTTCTTGATTGGATTACATGGGATGGGGGGAATAGGGAAGACCACAATGGCAATAGAGGCAGCCAAGGAGGTCCTACAATCAAAGGCATTTCACAAGGTCATCTTCACTGTCGTGTCCAATTCCTATCGGCCTGCAGATGTAACCAAGATTCGCGGTGACATTGCACGACACTTGGGTTTGTCATTGAGGGAAGGAGATGATTCGGGCCAGAGAGACCAATTGCTGACCAGAATAGCTAAAGGAGGACAGAAGATACTAATAATACTTGATGACATTTGGGATAAAGAGCTCAGTCTTGGCAACATTGGGATTCAACTTGGCCGTCATGATCAAGGCGCCTGCTGCAGTGTTTTGCTTACAACGCGGAGTCTTGGACTCTGTAGAGAAATGGGATGCCAAAAGGCCATTGGACTGGAGACCTTATCTACTGAGGATGCACTCAATCTTTTCCTATTTCATTCTGGGAACAAGGGTGATGATTCTGATTTTAAGGATGTTGCGCTGCATATTGTTAACGAGTGTGGAAGATTACCAGTTGCAATTGTACCTTTGCAATAGCATTAAATTCTCAGCCTCTAGAATATTGGGAAGCTGCTTTAACAAGATTGAAAAATTTTAATCCAATGTCGCATGACGTCAATGAGGATTTGGTTGCTGCTTATAAATCTTTGAGCTTAAGCTTTGATCATCTAGATAAAAAGGCCCGACAGCTCCTCCTTGTGTGCTCTTTGTTCCCGGAAGATTTTGAAATACCTACAGAACTTCTTAGGAGAATTGCAATAGGCTTGGGACTTGGTGGAGAAGCCAATGAACACAACATAGCAAGAAGTCGAGTTCTAGAAATTGAAAGAAAGCTATTAGATTCTTCTTTGTTGTCAATAGCGCCTAAGGAACAACATGTGAAGTTGCATGACTTGGTTCATGAAGTGGTCCTGAAGCAAGCAAACACTAAGATTCTAGCCATTACGAGTTCTGAAACAACTTTAAATGAAAATATACTTTATTCATCTTGGAGCCTTGATTTCGTGCCCATTCATTTTGGTGGTTGTGAATTTGAGTTTCTATTAGTATGGATAGATATACCAAATTCTAAAACTACCAAATCAAGAGTTCCAGTTACATTATTTGAAGGTATGACGAGGCTTAAAGTCTTACTTTTATTTGCTACAGTCAATGGTTCTTCGTCTTTGAATACTCTTCTAGATGTACCATTGCCAGTACATTCATTTAAGTCGTTGGAAAGCATCCAAACTCTAATCCTATCACACTGGTCGTTATGAGACATTTCTGTTATGGGAAACCTACAATGCCTTGAGAGTCTTCAGTTGAGTTATTGTAAAATCCTTGAGTTTCCAAATGAAGTTAGTGAATTGAAGAAATTGAGAGTATTGGGCTTGACAAACTGTGAAATTCGAAGGAATGATCCTTTAAAAGTGATTGAAAGATGCAACCAACTAGAAGAACTGTATCTTGATAACAATGCTTTTGAAGTTGATGCAAAAAACAAAGTAGAACTTCTTCACAATGGAATTCGTCCTACACTGCGAAGATATCATATAATTGGTGATAGATCTCGTTACTCATCTTTGACTAGGAAAGTATCAACATGCTTTAAACCAACGAATTTAAAAGAAAGCTTTTGTGAAGCAACATTTAAATTCCTGGTTGCAAGGGCACAGTCTCTTGAGTTACGAGAACTTGGTGAAACGGGATGGACAAATCTTATCCCTGACATTGTTTCTATGGAAGATGGAGGCATGAAAGATTTGATTAAACTTTCTTTGTATGACTGCTTTAACCTAGAGTAACTAATTCATACCAAGGATCTTCAACATACTGTGACTATCTTCTCCAAGTTGGTCAAACTGAGACTTACTTCTGTGCACGTGAGGGAATTTTGCTGTGGTCCCTTGCCTATTGACTTTCTCAAGCAATTGGAGACACTATACTTATTTAACTGTCCTAAACTGGAAGGGACATTACTCAAGACCAAGATAGAACAAATAAAGGCAAGGCAAGAATTGGAAAAAGTGAATGGTAAATGGTCTTCCTGTGTAGCCAACTTGAGGAAAACCACATTGCTTCTAGGACTCCATCTTAATCACAAGCTTTAATTTTTTTTGAGGGTTGTTAGTTTGATTTCCAGGAAACAACTTGATAGAATAAATAAATAAGCAGACAAAGATATCAGTCTAGATGAGCTTGAGTCACATCTCAGAACTTTCTTGAGTGCAAGTGTTTATGAATGAGTGATTGTTGAATCAATAATAAATTTATTTAAGCATTTTTGTATGTGGTACTGGGTTGGTGTCTACTCTTAGTAATGTTTTAATGTGTTTGAACTCGAGCTTATATTTGGAATTTGTTGAATTAATGAGCTTGAGTATTTCTCTACTTAGCTCAAACTTTGTTAAATCACAAATTCACATTTCCAAGAGTAGCATATATCTTATGTCACCTTAACAAGTATTTCAATTATTTATTATAGGCTTTGGCCAGAAAAGAATGATTTGTTATATATAGGCGTGGTTATTGAGTTTACAATGAAATACAAATGAAAAAGAAAAAGGAAAAAGAATCATCCAAAATTTAACACTAAATATCACATAACAAATGCTAAGTTTTTCTTCAATATGTATTAATCTGGATCAACAAACTAAAGTTTATAAGCTTACAGAGCATTCGTGGTACAACTATATAGTATGTTATTTTATATAATTCTTAGTTAATGGGCTATACTTCATTAATCGATATACTCAGTCATTTTAAAATATATAAATGTAATTAGTTATTGAGAGATTAAAATAATATGAATATCATGTATACTTTCTTGGGTAAATTACATTTTGGTACATGTTCTATGGATTGGTTTCACTTTGATACCATGTTCTTTCAAAAGCGACATTTTGGTACCAAATTTTTTTTGAATTGTATAATTTTCAAAATTTGTGGAAGCAACTTCAATAAAGATGGATTGGTCAAAAAAAGAATCCTTCAATAAAGATGGGACTGAATGAGTCTCTAATGTCACTAATGTTTAAATATATATATATATATATATATATGTACTTAAAAGTGCATTGAATGAACTTAAAAGTATTAAGTTCTGATAAATTACATGTCTAAAGTAGCAGATATATGTCAATTATGATGCTCATGTCTGATGAAGTTACATTGATATCACACATATGAAGAATAATTAAGGAGTTAATTATGAAGGCTCTGATACCATGTACAATCTCAGATTGTATATCAGGTCATCTCATTCATTAAGTTGGAAAAATGAGTAATACAACCTATTTTATACTAGTTGATACAGGGAAAGAAATAAAGCGTATACAGTAAAACTGAAATAAGCAATGAGTTAATGTTTTAACTAATATCAGTAATAACAGTAAAAACTATTATTAACTAATACTATTTATCATATTAACTATTCTCTACTTTCCCCCTCAAGTTGGACATGTTTACACAAACTCCCAACTTGCCCAAAATGAATGAAAATTGAGGCTCAGAAAGTGCTTTTGTAAAAATATCTGCCAACTGCAGCTGTGAGGAAACAAACTGTGGTCTAATGAAATCTGAATGTATTGCTGCCTAACCACATGACAATCTATGTCAATGTGTTTAGTTCACTCATGGAAGACTGGGTTGGAAGTGATGTGTATGGCTGCTTTGTTGTCACAATTAAAAGGAATCGGAGTAGGAAAAGAAATATCCATATCCTTAAGCAAGTAGGACAGCCACATCAACTCGCATACTGAAGAAGCCATGCTTCTATATTCGGCTTCACAAGACGACCTTGATACAATAGTTTGCTTCTTTGATTTCTATGAAATCAAAGAACTTCCCAAAAGAATGCAAAAAGCTGTAGTGGATTTCCTAGTAGTAGGACATGTTGCCCAATCCAAATCACTAAAGGAAACCAGAGAAAAAATTGAATATGTTCTGTAAAATAATCCCAAAGCTTGTGTTCCTTTCAAATATCTCACCACATGCATTGCTGCACTCCAATGATCTTCCGTGGGAGCAGCAACATGTTGGCTTAATCGGTAATGTCTGGTCTTCTCATATTCAAATATAAAAGTCTGCCCACTAATATATTGTATGACTCTGGATCACTATAAAGAGGAGAATTTTCTGAAAAATGATGACCACGAGGCATAGGAATTGCTACTGTATTTGCATTCTGCAAACTAGTAGATTTTACAATGTTTGAAATATACAATGTATTTGAACTCGAACTTATGTTTGCAATTTGTTGAATAAATGAACTTGAGTATTTCTCTACTCACCTCAAACTTTGTTGAATCACATATTCACATTCTAAGAGTAGCATATATTTTATTTCACCTTAACATACAAGTAATTCAATTATTTATTATAGGCTTTGGCAAAAAAAAATATTTATTATAGGCATGTTTCCTGAGTTTACAATGAAATACAAAAGAAAAAGAAAAAGAGAGAATTATGAAATGAAGTTGTATGAAGTTGCCCACTACCTTGCAAAATTTCACCACCATCATGTTTCTTTTTTCAGTGATTCTAATTTCAATACAAATGCAAACTAGGCCTATGTGCCATTTCCATCCAAAAAAAAAAGGGACAAATTATGTGTCAAACTCATTGGCTGAAAGCTTAAAAGAAAGGATATTGTTGGCAAAAACTCGAGTGTCCAAGAACTCCAGCTACTGCTATTGTCGTTTGGATATTCTTATATAGCCTTTTATATATTTTTTTTGGAAAAAATATATATGAAATATATTGATACAGATTGTATTTTAAATTTACCTATAAGTATTGTCTGTTCAATAATGATCACTTGCATAAGTATTGTGTGAAAAGATGAGACACAATAAGATGTGGATTTGAAAATGAAAATAATTTATCTTTTGAAATATATTTATGCTTCTAAGATAGTGCGTTATTTAAGTTTCTCTGCTTTGTTTCGTTTATTCTTCATGAATTAATTAATGAGGAATTTTTGTAAGTATTCACATAACCAGGTCACCCTTACAATTTTGCCCTAATTCGAATCACTCTACTTTTATTTTTCTCAAAATTTTTAAATTAAATTTAATGATTATCACTAAATTAATTACACCACTACTAAATGTTTTTGAAATTTTCGAATCATTAGTCCTTAGAAATGTAAGGGAAAAGACAAAAACATCGTCTCTGTAACCTTTTTTTTTTTTGGCCTGAGTCTCGGTAACTCTTGAATATAAAGAAACCTATAATATAGCAACTCCTATCATTTCAGCAACTCATCTTTTCCATTCTAGCTCAGCACTTATCAAGCACGTGTTTATAATAATTGAAATCGTTGTTTGAATGAAATAATTTCTGTTGAACTAGAATTATGATTTCTCACATCAGACTTTGAAAAGTGTAAAATCATTCCAGACATATTAAGTTGACTTGTTCACAAATAATTCAATAGAACGATTCAAGTACCACAATAAAAGTGCTTAAACAAATAAATTCATATTATGATTCAACAAATGGTTCATCCTTAAAGACTTGCCTCTAGAAAGTTCTGATGTGGCTAATTTTATTCTATATGTTCCTGGAAATTAAATTAACAACCTCCTACAATCCAAGCTTCTGCTTGAGATAAATTTGTTGGAGCAATAACGTTTTCAACCATTTACCTTCACAGGACAACCATTTAGCGTTCACTTTTTCTAATTCAAGCTCAGCCTGCAACCTTGAGATATGCTCTTTTAATTCTGCTTCCTTCCGTTGAGCCTCTTGCATTGATTTCTTACTCTCATGGATTTCAGAAACAAGAGTCGATGCTGCCTCTTCTCGTATAGGTAGTTCTTCAAGCTTAGTGAGTGTGTCTTTGGCAACAAGCCTAGCAGATGCTTGCTTGAAGGAAGACAGAATGCTTGAGATTTCTTGATGCATACTATCTATTTTGGCTTTAAGCCTGCGGGAAGGAGCTCCTTCATCTTCAGAATAATGGCTTGACAAGAAGTTGAGAGCATTCTCGAGGCGAAGACTGTTGTCTTCNAACCTTGAGATATGCTCTGTTAATTCTGCTTCCTTCCGTTGAGCCTCTTGCATTGATTTCTTATTCTCATGGATTTCAGAAACAAGAGTCGATGCTGCCTCTTCTCGTATAGGTAGTTCTTCAAGCTTAGTGAGTGTGTCTTTGGCAACAAGCCTAGCAGATGCTTTCTTGAAGGAAGACAGAATGCTTGAGATTTCTTGATGCATACTATCTATTTTGGCTTTAAGCCTGCGGGAAGGAGCTCCTTCATCTTCAGAATAATGGCTTGACAAGAAGTTGAGAGCATTCTCGAGGCGAAGACTGTTGTCTTCTGAGCTTGTTACCTCACTCACATTCATCTTCAACAAGGCTTCCACCTCTGAAAAGGCTTTTACCACCTTGTCATCATCTTTAAGAGCATCAATGTCAGAAACATATGGTATACGACCTCTTATGTCAGCACCTTCCTCAGCTATCCGGAAGAATGTGATGAGATCATCATCCTCTTCAAATTGAGGGTTGATGTGGCCAACTTCTTGTGTATTATCAGAAAGTGCTTCTCTATCACCCATTGATTCTTTTTCGCGGAACTCCTAAGCCAAGTAATGAATAAGCTACAAGACATATATGAATATCCAAAGCTAAAATGAATGTAACAAAACTACCTTGGTAGAAGTTAATGGGCCTGAATGCGAGATCACTGGTTCTAAATGAATTATTGATGAAGTTGCTTTGTGATCTTTCTCTAATAAAGGAACTTCTCTTGCACTTACTTCATTTTTCTGCAAAACAATGAATCTTTGTAGTTAGACCTTTCTATGATACTAATTAAATCAATAAAATACAATCTTGTGTTGAATATGAACATCTTGTGAATAATAAGAATGCTCATCCATTCTTGCCTCTGTTGTTGCTTGTTCCAATATGATCTTTTCATTCTCAACTTCTTTTCTGACCAGCCCATCCTTCATAAACAAGAATACGCAAAACCTCCCATGAGTTGCTATAGAATTTAAATTCATTGATAAACATCCCCATGTATTAATTGAGAGAGAAACTGTTTGTTGGTTTCCCAAGTCTTTTTTATTATCGGAAAATATAATTGATGCACCTCTGTCAAATTTGGGATACTATTGTTCTGTTCATGTATTTCTGAGTCTTTTTCATCAACTTCCATTGTTGCTTTCTTTTTACTCTGAACAATAACAGATGATATAAGTTAGTATATAAAATGTGTTCAAGTCATTAATACACTTTAGAAGTCTTAACCCACAACAGGGAAGAAAAGAAAAAGTAGTGGGTCATTAATACACTTTAAGCCTCTATTTTACTACATAGTAAATATAAATTTTAAAGCAAAATTGTGTGACCCAAAATTAATGCATTCAATAGATCTAAAAAAATAAATAAATCTGAATGACAACCAGTAAATATACCGAGAGTGCAAAGATCAATGGAGGGAAAATGCAAAAAATGCCATAACAAAACTTATTTACCAGTGGAGAGGTGTCCTTTATTTCAACAATTTTTGATGGGCCTGGATGCGAGGTCTCTTGTTCTAAATGAAGTGATGAAATTGCTTTGTTTTCTTTCTCTGATGGAGGACCTTCTCCAACACTTTTGTCAATATTCTGCACAACAGAGAATGATATGTAAGTTGAATTTTTCTTTGACTCAAATGTTTTGGAATATAATCTTATGTAGGTTGTAACATTTTGTGAATCATTAGAAGGCATAAAAGGTCTTGTTTCTGCTGATGATGCTTGTCGTTTCATTATGATTTTTTGAATCCCAGCTTCTCTTTCGACCATTTTATCCTACAAGAATATAAATATCCAAAAGGCCCCATCATGAGTTAGTCATTTATCATAAGCTTATTCTATACTAAAAAGAATAATAATCATACAGATCAGGAACTAACTATTCATTGATTTCTTAAGTCTGTTCTCTTGAAGGGTAACAAAAATACCTCTGTTACTGAAATTCTGTCCTGTTCTAGCATTGCCAAGTACTTTTGTTCTTCATCTTCTTCTTGGTTACTCTAAAAAATAGCAAGTATAACAAAGTATGAAAAATGAGTTGGAAGTCATAAATACCGTTTACAAATCTTAAGGCAACAACAACAACAAAGAAAAAGTTGGGTATTTACTGAATTTCCACCAAATATTTTGAATAAATTAATATTTTAAAAAATAATTTCAAGAGACAATGGCATGGGAAAACAGCTTTGGGCTTGGTACAAGAAGTACTAACCATATTTAATTCGCTTTCAGAGCTTTCTTGGCCAGGGTCACCAGAAGTCCCAACATTTTGAGTTGAAATACGATTGCACTTGCATTGTCCAAGAACATATTTCAACTTATCAGTACCGTAGATTCTCAAAGATTTCAAGTAATTAAGAGTTGTAAAATGAGAAGCTGGAAATAAAGATTCCAAATTGCCACAGTTCCAGACGGAAACCTCCTGCAGTTTTGGAAATATAGATTTGTAATCCCAGGGACGGTGATCATCTCCATCATCTGTTATTAAGTGTTGCAGTCCATGGCACTCCCCCACTTCTAACTTTTCCAACTTTAACATTAATGAGGCAATTCGCAGTGTGAACAGCGATGTTAAGTCGGATCTTTGTGTGATTTTTATCTCTTTTATATTGCTTGGGTCCAAAGGTGGCCTCAAAAGACACACAGCTTTGTTGATAATCTCTGTTTTTAATTCCTGAAACCCATACAAAATCATAAACACTGTAATTTCTTCTGCAATAAATGCAAAAAATGTAAGCTTATTTTGATGCTACATTGAAAAATAAGGGAAAAAAATTATTTTGCATGTTCTATGTCTCAAATAATTCCAAAATATCAAGAATGTAAAGCTTTTACATACCAATGGATTGTCTATTCTTGTGGCACTTGATTTTGGCTTAAAACAGCAGCTGCGTATGTCGTCGTCTCTAGTTGTGGGAGGTGAGTTTTGCGTAACGGGAGACTCTGGATGATAACATTCTGCAGGAAATATGTCGATGAAATCTGGCATTTTAGAAACTTCCAATACATTCAGTGAAGATAAAATTTTTCTTCCCATTCGGTACAAACCCCCCTCATTTGGGTATTTGTCAAAAATGTATGCCAGCTTCATACAAGAAACAATTCGCACACCTTCCAGTCGCTGAAGTTCTTCAACAAAATAGATTGGCAATACAAATCGTAATTTGTCACAATCTTTAACATAGAGGAACTTCAATTTTGGGAACATGGAGCCATGACTCCTTTGATGATGGTCAGCTATCTCCTCTCCGAGTCCCGTTATTATGTATAACAGCTGATGACATTCACATATCTCCAACATTTCTAGCTGCTGCAGACTCTGAGCTGTGGATGGCATGAAAAGAGATGTCATTGAACAACTTTCTAATTTTATGGACTTAAGCATATCCAGGTGTAGTTCATCCTTGAATAATGCGCTTTCCAATTTTAAACACTCTTTTAACTCTAGTATCTCTAGTTTCTTAAAAGAGTCTGAAGGCAAAGAATGGCTGCTTAAGCCTATCACATCCATTTTAGAAAGTTTCAATTCAAGTAACTTGGAGAATATAGTTACACCAAATGGAAGGTGCTCTCTGTGGATTAGGTACTCCATCCCAAACCAGGAGTACAAGTGAAGCCTTATTAAGTCTTCCGGGCCTCCATTTTCTGTATGAAAAATGTCAGGGATAAGATTTGTTCCATAACATTCTCCTAACTCAAGAATCTCCGCCTTTGCTGCCAGAAATTTAATTGTTTGTTCAGATAAGAATTCTTTCAAATAGCCTGGTTTGAAACATGTTGATGTTGAAGCACTCACTTTCAGAGAATATTCAGGAAACGGAGAACCTATTATATGAAACCTTGTCAAGGCCGGAGGAAGTCCTGTTATTGGAGGTCGTTCTTCATCTTCTTTAACTTCGCAAAGTATATCACTATTATGGACATAAAACAACTCTTCAAGTCGTAGGCACCCTTCAATCACTTGGAAAGGATTGTTCCTTTCAATGACGCAATTTCTCAAGGCCAACAATCTCAATCTTGTTAGTCCTCTAATTTCAATTGGGAATTCAGGGAATAAGCAATTAATCAATTCAAGAGTCACAAGGCTCTGTAGACTGCCCATGACAGACAAGTCTCCTAGCTCCCAGTTTTCTAGAAGCAGAGTTCGGATATTTCTTAGTGAATGAATTGATTGTGGTAATGATGGTGCTGGAACTCGCGACGACTCGTTTTTACAAATAAAAAACAGAACTTTAAGATTCATCACGCCTTCGAATAATGTATCTAGAACTTGAAAGGAACCATTGACATTTATCCATAGCAGTAGAAGCTCAAGTTTACTACCATGAAAAGAATTGTAGAAGCCATCAATGATCCAAGATGAATACCTTGTATTCTCCTTTAAGCTTGTCGAAGAATCCATGACCACTTGAAACTCTTCCTGTGCTATCTGTAAGGCCATTTCTCGAACCGAATCATGCATTTTGACACATTCATTCTCAGCCTCGAGCAATAAAGAAAAAGCTAAGAGTTTAGCTTTAAGTTCATGCACTTGCCTTCTTGCTATATCACAATTGTCGACTTCTCCAAAAAGCCCCAGGCCTATAGCACATCTGCTTAAAAGTTCTACAGGTATTTCAGAATCTTTAGGAAATAGAGAACACAAGAGGAGGAGACTTTTGGAATTTTCCCCTAGATAATCATAGCTAAGTTTCAAAGAATTGTAAGCTTGTGAAATAGGATCAACATTTAAATTTTGCAATTTTCTCAAAGCTTCTCTCCATTCTTCGAGAGAACGTTTCTTCAATGCTGATGCCACTTCTACAATTGCAAGAGGTAATCTTTCACATTTATTCACAATAGCTAATGCCACCTCCTTCAAATCTTCAGAAGAACTATCAACACTTTTATCAGCATGAAGTAGGAAAAGATTCACAGCATCGTCATCAGATAAGACCCCAAGTTTGATAGTCTCATCACATCCCAATTCTTCACAAACATCCATAGCACGAGTGGTAATCAAAACACAGCAAGCACCCTTCTGATGTTGGCCATGTGGAATCCCAATGTCCTTAAGATTGAGATCCTTATCCCAAACGTCATCAAGTATTATGAGTATCTTTTCTCCACCATTAGCTATTCTAGACCATAGGCTGAGAGCATGCTCTACTGATCCTTTCCCTTCCTCTAATCTCAAACCTAAGTCCATAGCAATGTCAGTTCGAATTCTTTCCACATCTGCTTGTAGGGACACAACTACAAAGATGACTCTATCAAAAACCTTCGATTCTTCAAGTTCCTTACCAACTTGTACTGCCATTGTGGTTTTCCCAATTCCTCCCATGCCTTGCAATCCTATCATATGGTTCCTCTCATTTCTCAATGCCTCCTTGAGCAGTTCATATTCTTTCTTACTATTCTCAAAATACATAAAATTTGGAAGTTCAGGTTTACGTGGTGGAACTCTTGCAAAGCTATTACAGTTTTGGATTAACCCTCGAATCTTTAGCACCATTCGTTCTAGCTCCTTGCTTCGTCGGTTACGCCAAATGCAATTAGGGAACACACCAAAAAAGCACTTAGTTTTTTCTGTGGTTTCAGCTTGTTCAATGAGTGCCTCGGCTTCAAGTAGCCACCCCTCAACTTTAGGGTCAGTTCTATTTTTGGCATCTTCTATAGTTTCACGCACACTGCGTGCTACATCTGACAGTTTCTTCCTCTGATCATCAAACTCATTCACAAAACTCCGGTAACGACGTAAGTAATGAGCTTCCTGTATCGCTTTATCAACTGACACTTTAGCAAGAGTATAGATCCCCTCCACGGCCATCTATATATATATATACAAGACATAGAGTTATATATATAGTTTCCCACAAGTATAAATTTATCAACAATTTTAAGAAATGAAATTAAAATAAATTTTTAGGCATTTTAAATAAAATTATTGAAATGTAAACTTTTGGAAATCTTTTTAATTATTAATTATTAGGTTAGCGCTTTAGCAAAAATAAATTTAAGCACAAAACCTAGATAGATATATATATATGCAATAAATAAATAAAGCTTCTTTTTCAAAAATAAATTAATGAGTCAACTAGTTCTTTTTTATTTTATTTTTTTACCACTCAGTCACTCACAAATCTAAAGACTTCAAATAAGACCTTTCCTCTCCCTCTAATGGTTCTCAGTTCTTTATGCGATTGATTTGACCAACCAATACGATTTGAGTTTCAGGTTTAAACTTTAAATTGAAAATAAAAATTAATGCTAAAATCAAGAAACATACTACATATTTATGATAGATTTTAGCAACAATTAAATTTATCAATTTATGATTTTACTATTATTGCATATATGCCCACTTAGAAGGAGACCGACAAAAGTAGTCTAAATAATGAAGGATTTGGTATTATTTAAATAAGGTTTTGAATTCGAGACTTTGTGAACGTAATTATTCTTTTTGCCAGCAAACACACATTAATTTATTCGAGCTATTCCACTCTTTTTCACTCCCAACATCCAAACATAGCCTAAGCAAGAAAACCTAACTATAATCATAAATGCGAGTAGACTCTTTTGTGCCCCTAACATTTGCAGTGATTTTCGCTCCTAACGTTTCATTTGTGTCAGTTGTGCCTCCAATGTGAAACGTTAATTACAATTATGCCCCTAATTTTACTTGTGTGTCAATTTTTTGTTCTGAATTGAATATATGACAAGATGACTGAATAAATAAAACATCTTTGATTTACGTACGGTAATTTATTCGAGCTGTTCCACACTTTTTCACTCCCAACATCCAATGATAGCCTTAGCAAGAAAACCTAACTAAACACAAAAATTATATGCTGAATGTATACACTATTGACTATACAACCAACAAGAGTTCAATTTGTGTAATTTTAGAGAGAGAGAGAGAGAATAGATACTTACCGCATTTCAAGATGCGCCTTGTTTATAATATAACACACAAACTGTTAAGAAGAACAACAAGAATAGCAGCCTGCAGCGATAAAGATATAAGGGAAAGAAAGATCAAAAGAAGAAAGGAAACAGAAGAAGGAGATATATATATATATATATATATATATGGAACTCACCAGATTTATATAAAAGCATAAGCAGAATCTGAATTATTATATTGGAGACTGCACAAGTGCCCTCGATAGTCTATAGGGATCGGAAGCCTCTTTATTTTTTTTCGAAGGACAAAATAAAGAAGAAGAAGGAGGAAATAGACCGCAGAAACTGTAGGTAAAGGTTAAACAGACAGAGTATTACAGATCAAACTTGACTCATTGGAGCAATGTTCAAATAAAGACGACAAAAACTTCATTTTAATTCACAACCCCTTGCCAATTATTGTACTTTGCGTCAACCTTCCAAGTCTTTCTTTATTAATTAATTCTTGAGCTGCTAGTGAGAACTTATAAGATAGAAAGTGATGATCGAAGTATTAATAATGAGATTAAATTTAAGTCGAAAGTAGTTAGGAAAAAAAAAAGGTAACAAATTATAAAAAATCACTTTTAATTATTAATAGTTTGATCCTGATTAAATTATTAAATCTTGAACCGGTCTAATTTTTAAAAGATTGATCATGTGAGTGGATGTGAAAAAAAATTTGTGTCTATCAAAAAAAAAAAAAATTGTAAGTCTTTCTATTTTTTTGTTTGATACTATAAATTTGTTAGTTTGAGTCATAGTAAGCTGTTCAAAAAAAGTTTGAGTCATAGTAAGGGAGAGAGAGTCATGTGAGTGAATGTGAATATATCAAAAAAAAAATGTGAGTGAATGTGAGAAATAAATTTGTTAGTTTGAGTCATAAAAGTAGGAAAGAGAGAGTCATGTGAGTGAACGTAAGAAATAAATTTGTTAGTTGAGTCATAAAAGTAGGAAAAGGGAGTCATGTGAGTGAATGTGAGAAATAAATTTGTTAGTTTGAGTCATAAAAATAGGAAAGAGAGAGTCATGTGAATGAATGTGAGGAATAAATTTGTTAGTTTAAGTCATAAAAGTAGGAAAGAGACAGTCATATGAGTGGATGTGAGAAATAAATGTCAGTAGAAAAGTAAGAATTTTTCCTTCTATCCGAAAAAAAAAGTAAGAGGAGAATACTATTCCGGTGGTTTTATATATTTGATGTTTTGAAGAAAATATTTATCAAGTAATTTAATAGAATTAGTTTAGTCTTTTTATCTCATTTTCCTCTTCATTTTAGGTGAACTAATCATTTTCTTAATTTGTGTGCATTTACCTTAAACATCAGATGTATAAAATCGGAGGAAGTAATTTATATTTTTATAGTGTACTATAAGTATAATATTAGAAAAGAAATAAATAAAAAGAGAAAGTAGATCTTAGTGATAGTTTTTCACATTTTCTCTACCTAATAAACTATGAGCCCGCAACATTCTGGGGAACAGTCTTAGGGTATGGCTTTGTAGGATTGAAATAAAGGGTCTCTTCGTGCTTAGTCACGATCACTTTTAAGTAAGGTAAGCATTTAGTCTTTAGTAAATAAATCAGTGTTCTATTGAGCTCAAACCTAGTTACCTCTTAGTCTTAGATATAAATATCATACATAGGGTCTTTTAATTATGAGAGGAAATAAATTAGTTGGACTAAAATGTGATTTAACAAGGACCAAACCGTTATTTTAGCTAATTACTTTGACTTTCACCCATATGTGCCAAAACTTGCGTAAAACATGAAGGGAAGGCGAAGGTTTTACATGAATCATGGAAAAGCAAATATCTCATGGTCGGCCATCATCATTAATCATGCATCCTATGAGACGAAAATAGTGTGGTGAGGTCATGATCTTTCTCCATTAGTTGAAACAGCCTAATGAGATCATGATCTTTCTCTTGAGGGATTTTACTGTCATCTTCCTTTTTTAGGTCCATGTTTATTTGATTGGCCATGATTTCAACCTGAGGTGAATCAAAATAAACATCATTAGTTTTGCAAACTAAATCTGGTTAATCAGAAATATAGTTTTAGTATATTCCTTTACTTTTTGCAATGGCTTATCGACTCTTCCACAAGGAGCTTCCTTTGAGGTTACGTCTTCTCCATATGTTTCTCTATCATCCATCGACTTCTTTTTATGGTGCTCCTAAGCCAAGAAGTAATGAATAAGAAAGCAATAAGAGATATATTAAAGCTAAAATGAATGCAACATTAATATAAATCCTACCTTGGTAGAAGATGAGGAACCTGGATGTGTGATATCTATTTCTGAATAAGTTGATGAAGTTTGTTTATCATCTTTCTCTAAAGAAGGACATTCTACAACTCTTACTTCAATATTCTGCACAACCAAAAAATGATATGTAAGTTAGACTTCTAGTAACACTAAAGCCTTGCAATACACTTAATAGATTATTAACATTTTCTGTTCATTTGTCTTGAATGTTGCCCTGGTTTAATCTAGCACAACCAAATTAAAAAGATAAAATGTATGGCCCAAGTTCATTCAAGAGATCTAAAACCAATAATTTAGAAAATTAATATAAAAAGCAATCAGTAAAAGTATCAATGTTGCCAACATCAATGGAAAGAAAAGGCTATAAAGGGATCATAGCAAAACTTGTTTACCAGTGGGGAGGAGTCCTCTGACGAAGTTACTACTGCATTGGATGCTGAATCCTTCATTTCAACAAACATTGGGGGGATTGCTAAAGCAGTTTTGTTTGGTCTTGCTTTAGAAAAATGTTCGTCACTAGGTTCTTCAACTTCTTGTGTATTATCAGAAAGTACTTCTCTATCACCCATGGATTCTTTTCCGCGGAACTCCTAAGCCAAGTAATGAATAAGGTACAAGATATATATGAATAATCAAAGCTAAAATGAATGTAACAAAACTACCTTGGTAGAGGTTAATGGGCCTGAATGCGAGATCACCGGTTCTAAATGAATTATTGATGAGGTTGCTTTTTGATCTTTCTCTAATAAAGGAACTTCTCTTGCACTTACTTCATTTTTCTGCAAAACAATGAATCTTTGTAGTTAGACCTTTCTATGATACTAATTAAACCAATAAAATACAATCTTGTGTTGAATATGAACATCTTGTGAATAATAAGAATGCTTATCCATTCTTGCCTCTGTTGTTGCTTCTTCCATTATGACCATTTCATTCTCAACTTTTTTTCTGACTTGCCCTTCCTACATAAACATGAATACGCAAAACCTCCCATGAGTTGCCATAGAATTTAAATTCATTGATAAATATCCCCATGTATTAATTTAAATTCATTCTTGTACTTTTTGAGTCTTGTCCATTTGTTTATCAATTCTTCCAGGATCTTCACTGGGGCTTGTGCTAACTTCGAGTGCTTCTTGATCATCCGATTCCTTTTCATGGACCTCCTACTCCATGTAAAAAATTAATTAAGCAACACGAGATATGTTTAAAGGGAAAATGAATGCAAAAACCTACCTTGGTAGAAATTGATGGGCCTGGATCCGAGGTCTCTGGTTCTAACTGAGGTGATGAAATATCTTTGTATTCTTTCTTTGATGGAGGACCTTCTCCAACACTAATGTCAATATCCTGCACAACAGATGATGAAAATATAAGTAAGTTGGATATGTCCATGACACCAAAGCATTAGAATACATTCTTATGAAGATTATAACATTTTGTGAATCATAAGAATCCATATCAGGTCTTGCTTCTGCTGCTGGTGCCGCTATTGTTTCATAACCAGCTTCTCTTCTAACCATCTTTTCCTACAAGAATATGAATATCCGAAAGGCCCCATCACGCGTTTGTCATTTATCATTAGCTTATTCTATGCTAATTAAAAAGGACGACAATCATACAGAGGAACTGACTATTCGTTGATTTCTTAAGTCAGCAGTCTTGAAGGGTAACGAAAATACCTCAGTTGGTGAATTTCTGTTCTGTTCTAGCATTGCCAAGTACTTTTCTTCTTCATCTTCTTCTTGGTTACTCTAAACAATAGCGAGTATAACAAAATATGAAAAATGAGTTGAAGTCATAAATACCCTTCACAAATCTTCAGACAGAGAAAAAAAAAGAGTTGGGTATTTACTGAATTTCCACCAAGTATTTGGAATAAATAAATCTTACAAAAAATAATTTCAATCGACAATATAATGGCATGGGAAAACAGTTTTGGTCTTTTGGACTTGGTACAAGAAGTACGACCTGGATCCTCTGTGCATTTAGGCATTGTGAAGGGTAAAGTTGTCCCATTAACTACTGAATTTAAATGAAACTCAGCGTTTCATTTTTCACTTTCATCTCTTCTCTCTCTCAATTACATAGAACTCCAGAGAGAACAAATCTAGAGGATCCAAATTGCAAGAAGTACTAACCTTATTTAAATTGCTTTCAGAGTTTTCTTGGCCAGCATGACTAGAAATCCCAACGTTTTGAGTTGAAGAACGATCGCAAGAGCATTTTCCAAGCACATATATCAACTTATCAGCACCGGATATTTTCAAAGAAGTCAACTCATCAAGAGATTTAAAATGACGAGCTGGAAATAAAGATTCCAGATTGCCACAGTTGCGGACCAAGACCTCCTGCAAGTTTGGAAAGATAGAGCTGTAGGTTTTGTGATGCTGATCATCTGTCTCATCTTTTAATATCTGTTTCAGACTATGGCACTCCATCACTTGTAATTTTTCCAACAATGTCATTGAGGAGGAGGCCATGGATAGTGTGAACAAGCATTCGAGGGCGGGACACCATGAGATTTTTATCTTTCTCAAGTTTCGAAAGATAGGTCTATAGTTCCACTGACCATCTGTATCGTCTGTTAATACTTTTTCCAGTTCATCCAACCTGCCCACTTCTAACTTTTCCAATTTATGCATTGATGAGGCAAAGGATACTGTGAACAAGGATGTTATTTTTAATTTGGAGCAATTTATGATTTTTATCTCTCTTATGTTGCGTGGGTCAATAGGTGGCTTCAAAAGACATCCAGTTGTATTGTAATTGTAAACCTCTGGCTGAAAAACCTACAAATTAAAGTTACAAATCAGATGAGTTCCTCTTCAATAAATTCAAACAATGAAAGTATAGTTTGGTACAATTTCTTGAAACTGGCTAAAAATGAACAGGTCAAAAAGATATATTTAAGGAGTCAGTATGGCAGTATTATTTTTATAGTGAAGGAGGCCAGGCTCATTAAATGGAAAAATATAATAAACAAGAGGGAAGTCACCTTCGAAACAGATGAATCATCTACACTTGTTGCACTTGGTTTTGACTGAAAACAGCACATGCGTGAGCAAGAGAAGGTGTGACTGGGACTGCCATGCTTTTCCTTCAAGTCATCTTTTGTAGATGGCGATGAGTTTTGCACAATAGGAGGCTTTGGAAGATAACATTGTGCAGGAAATATGCTAATGAAATTTGGCATTTCAGAAACTTGCATTACCTCCAAAGAAGGGAGTATGGTTTTGCTTTGGATTTGATACAACCCATCATATTCCGGGTATATGTCAAATACGTATTCCAGCTTCATGCAATTAACAATTCTAATACCTTCTAGTCGCCTGAGTTCTTCAACAAAATGAATTGGCAATATAAATCGTAGACTTTCACAACTGTCAACCTGGAGAATTTTCAATTGTGGGAACAATGAGCCATGACCCATTTGATGATCATGATAGTCAGCTATGTCCTCTCCTGGTCCCGTTATTATGTATTCCAGTTGATGACATTCGCATATCTCCAATGCTTCAAGCTGCTTCAGACTTTGAGCTGTGGATGGTGTGAAAAGAGATGTCATTGAACAACTTTCTAATTTTATGGACTTAAGCATATCCAGGTGTAGTTCATCCTTGAATAATGTGCTTTCCATTTTTAAACACTCCTTTAACTCTAGTATCTCCAGCACCTTGAAAAAGCCATAAAACAAACGACCATAGCTTAAGCCTCTCACATTCATTTTAGAAAGCTTCAATTTAGATAACTTAAAACAACAGATGCTTGATGGAGACGAGTTTTGCATAATGGAAGACTCTGTATGATAACATTCTGTAGGAAATATGTCGATGAAATCTGGCATTTCAGAAACCTCCATTACTTCGAGTGAAGGGAGTATGACTTCACTTCGAATACGATACAAACCCCTCTCATATGGGTATTTGTCAAATATGTATTCCAGCTTCATGCAAGAAACGATTCTCACACCTTCCAGTTGCCCAAGGTCTTCAACAAACCAAATTGGCAATACAAATCGTAATTTGTTACAATTTTTAATGTAGAGGAACTTCAATTTTTGGAATACAGAGCCATGGTTCCTTTGGTGATAGTCAGCTATGTCCTCTCCTGGTACCCTTATTATGCATTCCAGCTGATGACACTTGCAAATCTCCAACAATTCAAGCTGCTGTAGACTCTGAGTCGTGGATGGCTCAAAAAGTGATGTCATTGAACAATTTTCTAGTTTTAGGGACTTAAGCCAACCCAGGTTTAGCTTACCCTCGAATAATTCTTTCACTTTCAACTGAATATCTTCATCATAGCATCTTAACACAAGAATCTCTGCTCTTGCTGTCAAGGATTTAAATGTTTTCTTAGAGAAAATTTTACTTAAATATCCTGGTTGGAACCATCTTGAAATTGAATCATCCACCTCCATAAATGTATCGATTTCGGTAACTATATGATACCTTTCCAATGTACCAGGTAGTTCTATGTGATCAAGTTCATTTGTAGACCGCAATATATCTTTATTTTGGACATAATATAGCTCTTCTAGTATTGGGCATCTTTCAATCACTTTAAAAGGATTTTCGAACTCAATTTCACAATCTCTCAACCCCAGCAATCTCAATTTCTTTAGTTTTGCAACTTCCCCAGGCAATTCAGCGATTGAACAATTAATCAACTCAAGAGTTTCAAGGCTTTGTAGAATTCCAATAACAAATATGTCTCCTAACATCCAATTTGATAAAGTTAGAGTTTGGATATTTTCAAGGGGCAAAGTTGATTTCATCAATGATGGGGCTGGAATTCGTGAATCGTTGGTGCAAATTAAAAGCAAAACTCTAAGCCTCATCACACCTTCAAACAATCCATCTGGTACTTGTACTGAGCCCTTTGTTTCTATCATGAGTAACATAAACACAAGTTTATCACCATCAAAACGATCCGGGAAGCCATCAATGTTCCAAGATGACCATCGTATATTCTCTTTTAAAGTTGATTTAGAATTCATGACCACTTGGATCTCCTCTTTTGCTATCGATAAGGCCACTTCACGAATCAAGTCATGCATTTTTACACATTGGCTCATAGACTTGGACAAAAACCCAGAAAATTTCAATTTAGGTTCAGTTGCAACTTTCAACAATAAACAAGAATCTAAGAGTTGACGTTGAACATCAGACACCTGGCTTCTTGTTATATAGTATTTGTCAGCTTCCACACAAAGCCCCATACCGATAGCAATTCTGGTTAAAAGTTCTACAGGGATTTCAAAATCTTCTGGGAACAAAGAGCACAAAAGGAAGAGCTTTTGGGCACTTGGATTTCCCTTTAGATTATCATAGCTTAACCTCAAAGATTTATAAGCATCAATCAAATCCTCAGGAACATCATGGAACATTGGGTTAAAATTCTGCAACCTTGTTAAAGTATCATTCCAATATTCCAGAGACCCAAAATATAAGGCTCTTGCAAGTGGTACAATGGCAGCAGGTAATCTCCCACACTTGTTAACAATACGTAAGGCCACATCCTTAAAATCTGTGATGGAAGAATCATCATCACCAGTTTTACCAGAATGAGAAAGGAAAAGATTGAGTGCATCTTTTTCGGATATTGTCTCCAGTTGAATCACCTTTTGGCATCCCATCTCTCTAAGAACTCTCAGATCACGTGTGGTAATCAAAACTCTGCAACGACCCTTTCCATGCTGACCAAGTGGGATCCCAATGTCATGAAGGTTGAGCAGCTTTTGCCAAACATCGTCAAGAACTATAAGTATCTTCTCTCCACATGTAGATATTCTAGTCAGCAACTGATATGCATGTTCTGATTCTTCTCCTTTTAATTCGAACTTCATTTTCCGTGCAATGTCACCACGAATCTTGATTACATCTGCAGGTTGATCAGCATTGGACACAACTGTGAAGATGACTTTATCAAACACATTCAATTGTTGAAGCTCTTTCCC
>QANZ01017416.1:233447-249108 GCA_003254925.1 Chamaecrista fasciculata
AACTAGTGGTAATAATAAATATAAAAAATATTCATTTTCATTTTAATGTATTTCCATCTTTTAATCTTTTCCCACTACATTTCTATTTTATCAATTTAATTGGCAACAATTATTGAAGCTGTTATCATTATTACTAATAATAAATTCCCTACTGTTCATATTAAAGTATTGTCAAAAATATCTTCAAATTTTATATCAACAGTAGGGAATTTATTATTAGTAATAATGATAACAGCTTCAATATAAGTATAACACTTCAATCTTCATATGTATGAATCTTATTTATAACAAAATTAATACTAAGATATCTCCCAAAACTACTAATACTAACAAAATTTGGTCACTACAAAATTAAGGCCTCTGTAACTTCTCCATATAATTTATCTTTCTTAAACTAAAAAATATATTTAATTTTTCAATTATAATAAAGTTAATTGGCTATTTTTCTCGTATAAGTTATAAGTTATAAGTGTCCATATATACATATAATAGGACGCATAAACCCAACTTTCCAATTTAGAAAAGAGAATTTCAATGGAGCATTCAGTCATGAAAGGTAGCATGAGTTTTTTTTTAACAGGAACATGTAAGAAATTGAATTGTCCAAATCAACCAACACAAGTATCTTTTATTGTACCTAATAAATTCTAAAATAAGATTACAAAAGCTACCACCTTCGACCAACCAAACATAACAAGAGAAGGATGTTGGAGGCTGCAGACTAAACTCTAAAGGCTTCAAAATGTGTCTCTTTCAAGTGCTTCCGCTAGTGCCTTCCTCCATGTCTGTACAACTTGAAACTTATCTATTCAGCTTATCATGCAGACGAAATCAAAAGTGTATTTAAGATTTGACCATATATATGTATATTTACATGATACAGTCTATAATTCAATATTCAACATTTTGAGAAAATATTTTCTATCTGTGTTCTACATATCTGGAACTAAGGGAAAGTCACAATATATGCTATGCACCCAAAGATAAGATTGATAACACGTGGTTTTCATGCAATTCAAACTAATTCTTATCATTACTGAATTGTCTCATCCATCAAGTGAAAACATAAGCTGAACCACCTAAGGTGCAATTACTTGTGTATTTTTCATCAACGTCTCTAATAAAAATACAACATTTAGAAGAAACTTTAGAAAATAACCAATCATGTGTAGATGCATCGTAAGAAAATATCCATTTGTTATTTTGTAAGCTGCACCTAAATTTTTTTAATTAAAGTAATTGAAAAGAAGCAAAAATTTAAAAAGAAAGATGGTGAACTATCGACCTTTTTGCGAAACTTACGTTCATTAAGTCTACTTCTAATGCAATTTCTTTCAGTTTCCTGATTTTCCGATTTGTATCATATAATTAAGGTTAATAAATTTTTGGCAATTTGGAGGGAATAGACTATTTGTCAATGCCAAAGTTTGTGAAAATTAATTGCAAAAAGAAAAACCACATAGCATTGTTTGGCGAAAAAATATTAAAATGTGCTACTAAAAAAAACGTGGTTTAAGGTACAAACCTGGATTGTTGTGTAAGTATTCTATGGTGCTGTTCAAGTCTCCTTGCCAACATTTCTTGATAAATGTTACAAAAACTGTTCTCAACGATCGTGTGCTTTGTCTCCCCGGAGAAAACGAGTTCATTTTTGGAATTTTGCTCACCCTCACCGTCTGTAAGTTAGGCCACTCAAAAGTACAACTATACTGACAGAAACTAATTAGTTTTGGAAGATCCTTGAGTATTAAGCATTTTACCATAGGGAAGTTGATTTGTGTCGATGGAACTTCATCCTCAAATAATACCTCTGTCATATTCTTACATCTGTACAGCTTCAGTAATTCGAGCTTCTGCAGATATTTAGCTGTTGAAAGTGAGAATAATCTTTGGAGATTATGACAATCAATAATCTGAAGTGAAGTCAGATTTTCAAAGACTGCAACATGAGGCTCTCTGCTCCAAACGTTTACCAAACTGGGCAGCCTTTTCAAGGTTAGTTCACTTATTCCAGGAAGTATTACTTTGGCATTGTAATCTGATACTGTTTCAAGATAAAATACCTCCTTCAATCGTTCACAACCCTCGACGGTCATCTTTTCTAGCCTTTTGTATCTTGTGAGCATGTTGGAGGGTATGACGTTCAACAAATTATTGATCTCTATCAAAATCAGCTCTTTCAGCTCACAGAATGTTTCTGATGGAAGATCATCGTGCAATAAATTTTTAAAGCCATCCTGGTTTCTTAAATTTACTTTATTCAAATTCTTGAATGAACCCTGCAATAAACAAAATGGCATTCAAAGTTTGTCAAAGAGGAAACTTTGCTAATGTATGCTAGTAAACTGAAATGACACTCACAGAATTTAAGAAGCAGTTGTATGAAGATGCTGGAAGGCCTTTCATCTGATGGAGCTCTGAGACAAATGTGTTTAGTGCAGGACAATTCAGTACTTCCAATCTTTCCAAAAAGGGAAAATCAGAGGTCCCAGGAGAGAAAGTAGAAAGTTTTGGTAGATTTTCAAGAGCAATTGACTTCAAACCAGAAGACCAAATTATACCAGTCATATCTTCTTTTGTCGCAATGATTTTCTCTAAACTCTTGCAGTCAGAAATTTCTATTTCTCTCAATGCAGAAGAGCCAGCCACAAATGGTAAAATTACATTATTAAGAGAGTCACAAGCCTTCACTCGTAATACCACCAGTTGCTCGAAGAATTTGGTATTTGAAAATTCTGTTTTCATTATGTGCACCAAATTGGGTAATTGAGTTAAAACTAGATCACTAAGCTGTGGAAGCAAGGACACCCCTGCGTGGGATTCCCCATGAAATGAAAATACCTCTTTTATTGAGTTGCAATTACTTATGGTGAGCTTCTTCAAATTCTGGAACCCTGGTAATATGTTAGAGGAAATTATGTACATCAATTTGTCACATTTGACCAGCTCCAGTTCCTCCAAAGAGGTTAAAGGCCTCCCAGTATCAGTTGCGGAGGGTACAACTGCACTAACAAAACCAGTTGTGAATGTGATCATTTCAGGACAATCATTTATCCTCAATTTTGTCAGAGCCGGGAATTCCAAAGCACGATTCCCTCTGTAAAATCGGATTAGTTTTGGGAGTTTCACAAGCACCAACTCTGTTAGCTTACGAAACTCAATCACACCTTTTTGTGTCTCCAACCCTCCTTGATTTTCCATGGCCACAACTTCTTCTATCTTCTCACATGAATATAACTTTAATACTTCCATTTCCTGTAGTTTCTCAGCGGCAGCAACAGAGATTAGATTTTTCAAAGAATTGCATTTCAAGATTGATACTTTCTCCAGACAACCAAGGCCAAATAGTCCAGTTGGATCCCTACTCCATATGCCAATCAACTTAGGTAGCTCCCATAATTTCATTGTCTTTAAATATGGTAAATATTCACCATTTCCTCCCCCGTCAGAAACAGTATCAATGCGACTGAGGTTGAATACATATTCTATTGATTTGCATTCTTTGATAATAAGATGCTTAAGATCCTTGGAATGCTTCAGCAAAATTTCCACAAAGTCATTCAGCTTTCCATCACAATTTTTTGCCATAAAATGTTGTAGACGTTGGAAATGCCAATCTTCAAGTTTCATGGCCAATCTCTTATCCAATTCCTCAACATCATTTATTTCAAACTTCTCAATACTGGCAAATTTGTCCTGTATAACAACTGAGAAAACTGAGAAAGGACAAATAAGAGACAAAATGTGAATGTATGCTTATGATTGAAAATAAACAGAAAAAAAAATGCATTGACCATGGTCATTCATTGCAGCTGAAAGGCAAATTCTACATTGATTTTGTTTTCTCTCGCATCATATATGCCTCAGTTACTCCACAATTAAAACTAGTGAAAAACTGTATAAAAAAAGTTTCAAATGTAAGAGGTTCATTTCTTATTCAGGAAACAAAGTCTAAATCAACGGATTAGGTAGTTCCGTTCATTTGTGTGACTGAGAGACCGAGAGTACTGACTGATAAATAAAAATAGTCGCCGATCTTGCCCCGAGGATTATCTTCCTCTTTGTCTTCGAGAATCACTTTCACTGACTTCAATTGTGAGATATCAACATTTCCTAAGCCATGATTCTTTATCTGGGGACAGTTGCTCACTTCTACATCCTCCAGGGATGGCCACTGAACAGGACGGTCATCCCAGCGAAAACTGATAAAGTTAGGTAAATTTTCAAAAACTAGAGTGCTGGCTTTAGGATAGTCTATCAGGTTCGTGGCAGCTGCTTCCCCTGTACAATGAATTCACCAAATTATAAGATCTACGAGAAACAGATTTAAAGTAAAATATTTTTAGGACCTGATCTGTACATTTATAGATAAAGTTTTAACAGACTTACGGGAGGGTTGATGCATATTCCTCTGTCAAATGATCTAATTCAACTCGCAAAAGGTTCTACTTGTCCGAGGCTGCAAAAAGAATGCAGCTAATAATTTATCAGTGTCACCTTTGGAAAGAAAATACAAGCTAATGAATGAATATATTGGGAACCACAAAGAAATACTTCGTAAACTCAATTACCAAAGTTAATTAAATACTGTTTCACAGCAAGACACAAATCATTATATCTGATATTATAAACCAATTAATCTGAATGCTTGCAAAACAGCTAAAAAATGCGGAAAGATAGACAATTTATCCAAAGTTGTCAAACCTCAAATTCAAAATCTTACTTAAGATTGGTCAAAGGGCTAAAAAAAAAAAACTGAATCACGTATGTACATAAAAGTCACAAAATAAGTATAACGCCAACCAAATTATGTACATATATATACAGGCCTCTTGAAGACAAAGTTACATCTTAGTTATCATGCTCTGTGTTTTAAGAGAGACTGCACAGATAATTCAGTCCGCATGAACCTTTGAACTACTACTAAGAGAAAATGTGAAGTAAAAATTATCTACTGAAAAAAAAAAAAAAGTTGTGCTCAAGGAACCCCTTTGAAGATTAAATAAAGCATTTTCCATATTTCTCTCCAGGAAATTCTCTTCCATCAAACAAAATGGCCATGTCAAAAGGATACGGCAAAATCTGCCTTTCTACCGATGCAAATGCCTGACTATACCCATAGTTATGGCCACCCATCGCTGAGCTTCAGTAGTGTTCATGGGTAATTCCAATTTACTATATTTTCCTAAAGAAAAAGCTACCTTCACTCACCAGACGAAAATATTTACTTCTTTTTTTCGAATTACAAAGAAAGAAGTGGAAAATAAGATAGGATGATTAAGTAAAGGAACGGGGAGAAGCGAGGAATAAAACGCACCTGAAAGAGAAGCAGTCCGATTACTGATGCTCAAAGGAGAACAAAACAATGGTTATATACAAACAAGTGTTTCCATTAATATATAGGCTAAAGTGCACTTTTGGTCCCATAACTTTCGTAAAGGTTTCAATTTGGTCTCATAATTATTTTTTGCAATTTTGGTCCCATAACTTTGGCAAAGGTCTCAATTTAGTCCCATAACTTTTTTTATTATAATTTTGGTCCCATAACTTTTAAAAACATCTCACTGTTGGTCTCAATACTGATTTCCATTCATTATCTGCCTCTAAAGATGATCTGATATACTGAGTTGGATGATGACGTGACAAATATAAGTGAAGTTATAGGACGAATGGAAATCAACTTGGGACCAATGGTGAGATGTTTTTAGAAGTTATGGGACCAAAATTGCAACAAAAAATATTATGAGACCAAATTGAGACCTTTGCCAAAGTTGTGGGACCAAAATTGCAACAAAAAAAATTATGGGACCAAATTAAAATCTTTGCCAAAGTTATGGGACCAAAAGTACGCTTTGGCCTAATATATATATATATTATTTTTTTGGTAATAATATATATATTATTTTCATAACAGTTAAAATATAATTTATACAGCGAAAAAGGTAATGCGATTTGAATCCCCCACATCAAAGGACAGGAGCACAGTCGGAAAAGGACAAAGAGCATCTAATTTCTTTTTTCTCACTATAGGTATCTTCTGCTTTATTCGCTTAATGATTTAAAGACTCATGGTATTTCGGGTTTTAGTAGTAAAATAGTTACCTACTTTATAATAATTTTTTTTTTCTTTATGAAAAAGTAAATGCATTCATGCCTTTCGCAGGCCACGGCAAAAGCAATACAAGGAGGCAGAAATTCCATTTACATATTAAATTTGGGGAGGAAACTACAAACTTAGCTAAATTATGAGCAGCAGAGTTACACATTCTACAAACCTAAGAGAAAGAAACAGAATGAAAACAGGTACAGAGTCATAAAATGTTTTTAATGACAATATGGAAAAGAGAAAAGTAAAGTGGAAGATCATTGAGATGAGAAGCCACCTTGCTACAATCAGTCTCCACAAAAACCCTGTATTAGCCAAATTGAAGAACCTGCATCACTCCAAACTCCACAGCCAAAGCTTCTAGCATATCCGTGGGACCAACAACATGTACAGATTTGGAGGCCCCACCTAACACTTCACCTCTGTGGTCTCTAATAACACAATTCAACCCACAGATTGACTCAGAAACAGCAACATCAACATTAATCTTGAAACAACCAAAGGGGGGAGGAGTCCATTGACTAGATTCAAGAACATTAGACGGATTGCCACTATGAATGGGTAAACTAGAAATCTCAAATAAAAGGCCTCTAGTTTTTTCCCACAACTGAGCACCATCTGCCACTAGAGAATCCGGCTTTGATAACTTCAAATTTCTCCTCTCCCACAACTTATAGATTGCCACAGCAAATTTGCAAATATCGCTATGATTCCACTGAGTCACAGCACACAAGAACCACTCAAGAAAAGAGATGTGACAGTCAAATTCATAAATAAACTGCAATTGAGCATTTTCCCATAAGGAAACCAACCAAGGGCAAGAAATCAGCGCATGAAAAATGTCCTCGTCCTCCACATCACAAACTGGACACATCTCATCTACATCCATACCTCTACTATTCAGAATAGTTCTAGTGGGAATAATTCCTCGACACACTCTCCATAAAAAACATTTTATTCTTGGGAGGAATTTTCAGCTTCCAAATCCCGTCCAAAATACACTTATAATCTCTAAGTACTACATCCCGATCATTGTGGATACGGTCCTGAAAGTTCTTAAGAGATCTATACCCCGACCTTACCTCGTAACTACCGTTGCTGGAGAACTCCCAAAAGAAAGAATCAAACATAACATTCAAAGGCAGAGGAATCTCACAGATATTTTTAGTTCTAGGATAATAAAACACCTCATGCACTCTTAGAACATTCCATTGTCTCCCACTATTAGACAAAAGTTCGAGATAAATTCAACATCTTTAAGAGAGTTGCGAAAAATCACCTCTTCACCATAGAAACCCGGAATCCACAGATGATCAGAGACCTTAATGGTCTTGCCATCACCGATCTTCCTCCTGATACCCAATTTGAGAACTTCTTCGCCTTCAAGAATATTGCGCCAAGTGAAGCTAGGATTGGAGCCAAGCTTCGCTTCCATAAAGCTGCAACTCTTAAAGTACTTGGCTTTCAAGACTCTAGACACCAACGGAGAGGGATTAGAGAGGAGCTTCCAACCTTGTTTGGCAAGAAGAGCCAAATTGAAACATCTAAGATCTTTGAACCCCATGCCCCCAAAGCACTTAGGTGTAGACAAACTATCCCAATTCATTCAGTAAATCTTCCTCTTCTCATCAGAGCTGCCCCACCAAAACTTAGAGAACAAGGAGCTACCCACCTACTTTATAATAATATCGACTATAAAGATTCAACTTATCACTATTGTTGGTTAAGAGATATAAAGTATGGATACTTCATTTTGAGGGTGTGTCGCCATATCGAACACGTGTCAGTGTTTAATACCCGACAACCTATCACTATTGTTGGTTAAGAGTTATGAAACATAGACACTTCATTCTGAGGGCGTGTCACCAGGTCAGTGTCTGACACCCGTACAATACCCACACGATTCATATTCACAAATTTTAGAATATAAATTAATTTTTGTGACTTTTACATGACAAATAAGAAAAAATAATAATACATATTTAATNGGCCACGTCAGCATTTTTGTAACGCCAATATGACGGAGGGACCAATTAGTGCAGCGTTTGCGAAATTCGAGGACCGGCTAGTACAATGGGTAAAATTCAGGGACCTATCTGTCAGCGAGTACATAAATCAGGGACCGGAAAGTTATTTTACTCGTCGATAATATTAGTTTTGATGCTTAATAGGTTAAGAGCATCTCATTTCCAATACCAGAAGAGAAACAAAATAACAATTTCGCAAAAATGGTAATGGTAATCATCAAGTCAATGCAATTTTCAAGTCAAGAGATAAATAATTATTAAATAGAACTGCCAAAAATTAACTCGTCCGCATCTTGATCGGAACTAACTTGAGCTTCTTTCTTCATCATACACTGTTTTTTCAATTTCCAGGTAAGAGATGGTTTCGCCGATTCCAAAGGCCGTGCACGATATATGGAAGACATGGAACATTCGAGGCGTAATCCTGTTGAGTCTAGCACTCCAAACTTTCCTGATTGTTTTCGCTCCTCTCAGAAAACGAACTCACAGAAGCTTAGTGGTGTGGTCCATTTGGTCAGCTTACTTATTCGCCGACTGGGCTGCAAATTTCTGCATAGGCCTCATTTCCAACATCTCAGACTCAGATACGCCATCTGCCTCTACTAATAACCTCATGGCATTTTGGGCTCCATTTCTTCTTCTTCACCTTGGTGGCCCTGACACCATCACTGCTTTCTCTCTAGAAGACAACGAACTCTGGCTCCGACACCTTCTAGGTCTCATTTTCCAAGCCGTCGCAGCCGCTTACGTTTTTCTCCTAACCCTTCCTGCTAATCCCCTGTGGATTCCGACGGTACTTATGTTCGTTGCGGGTCTAATCAAGTACGCCGAGAGGACTCGTGCTTTGTACCTCGCTAGTATGAGCGCTTTTCGGGGCTCCATTGTTCAAGATCCGGACCCGGGTCCGGATTATGCCAAGCTCATGGAGGAACAACATTCTAGAACCCAGGCTGGCTTTCCTGCTTGGATACACATCATGCCGGAGCCTGATCGGAAAACCAAAGCTAATCTCCCTGAGATAGAAATAGATCAAAGAGAAAGCCATGTTGAAATGGTGAACGAAGCCTTCGAATTCTTCGACAAATACAGAGGCCTCATCGTCGACGTGATCTTCAGCTTGGGTGACGCCAAGGAGCTCCGTCGGAAATTCAGCAAAAGAACATCACAAGATGCTCTTAGGTTAATAGAAATCGAGCTGAATTACATCTATGAAGTTTTCTATACCAAGGTCTTGGTGGTGCGTAATGCCTGGGGATGCTTTTTCCGATTCCTGTGCTTTGCTTCAACTCTGGTAGCCCTCGTCTTTTTCATTTATCAACACAAGCTTCATGGTTTTCAAAAGTTTGATGTTACAGTCACGTATACCTTGTTGTGTGGAGCTTTGGCTCTTGACTCTATTGCTCTCTTGCTGCTCACTTTCTCCGATAGGACGGTTGTTTCGTCCCGTGAACCTCAGAAGAAGTTCGCTTTTCTTGAGAATTTCCTCAATTGGAAGAAACCAACGTGGTCAAGATGTAAGAAGGAGCCTTTTACCAAATTTGAAGCGCTGTCTACATTTTTCATATTTCGCAGATGGTCTGGAACAATCTCGGGCTACAATTTAATAGATTATTGCCTTCGTCAGTGCTCTTCGAGGAATCCCCATTCGGATAGTCGAGAATCTATATTTGTTAAGGCCATCAAATATTTTTGGCAAATACTCAAGTCTGCATTCGTTAAAATTGTGGACTATTTTGGTGCTAAAGATCTCATAGAGGCATGGTTACACAAGGAAAACAATCCATTCCTAAAAAAACTCTGGGAATTTATCGTGGAGGAGCTCAAAAGGAAGTCAGAAAATGCTGACTCTGTGGAAGACGTGCAAGCAATATGTTCTGCAAGAGGTGAATGGGTTGTGCAAGATTATTTAACTGATAGCGAATCCATCGAGAAACTGATGCCATTTGTGGCATCAGATCAAGTCACGTTTGATGAAAGTCTGTTATTGTGGCACGTTGCCACTCATCTCTGCTATGATGAAGATGAAATAAACAATGATGACAAACGAGTATTTAGTAAACTTGTGTCGGATTACATGTTGTACCTTCTAGTTATGCAACCAACAATGATGTCTGCAGTGGCAGGAATTGGACCAATAAGGTTCCAAGACACATGTGCTGAGGCCATAAAGTTCTTCGGTAAGATGGAACATCTTGAAGTTGAATCAACAGATCATGAGGATCATCACAAGAAGAAGGAGAAGAAGAAGGAGAATAAGAAAGAAAGAGTGAAAAAGGAAGCATGTAGAAAGCTTTGTAGCGTGCCCACAGAAGTTAAACCTGTAGATGTGAAGGGAGATAGGAGCAAATCTTTGTTGTTCGAAGCATGTAGGCTGGCCAAAACGCTAAAAACATTCCAAAGAAATCAGAAATGGGAAATTATAAGCAAAGTATGGGTGGAAATGTTGTCATTTGCAGCATGTACTTGCAGACCCACTACTTTTGTTGAGCAGCTTAGCAAAGGTGGAGAACTAATTTCGATCGTTTGGCTCTTAATGATTCATCTGGGGTTAGGGAAGCAGTTCCAAATTAAAGAAGGCCATGCAAGGGCAAAATTGATCGTGGGTAAGTAGATGCATATGATATGCATATGCATCTACTTAAACCAAAATTAGCATTTCAGTTTGTTATTCAGATCGATTTTAGACCCAAATATATTGCGATTGACTGTGTAACCCAAGTGAATCAATGAAATTGTGCTATTAGATTAAGGTTGTTAGTCCCCCAATCCTTTCATTTCTTTTCTTCTCTTTTCTTTGTTATTTCCAACGACGACTCGTGGATGATGACAATGGTCAATAAACATACCAAAAGTTATGGTCAACTTTTAATTTTTTTTTATTTCAATTAGTAATATAAAATTAGAACTTGGAAAATCCTAACCTAAGCATTATTGGAACAGGTGTACATGACCGACAACTTGCACTAGTACACCCTTCAGAAAATAATACTGTTCCAATTGGCAAAAATTTTAGTAATAATGCAATCAAATAAAAAAAATTGCCAATTATTTTTTTACGTTTATCATTTTTTTAGCCTTTATATTTTAGAAAAAATTTAAGTAAAGTTTCTCCGATTAAAAGCTTTATTTATATTCTCATTGGTCATGCAAAAAGATATATTTAATATTCTATCATACATCAAATTGTTGTCACATGTCAAAAACTTATTGAAAAACCTTATACCAAATATATAAAAAAAATTTATCTAAGTCTTTTCTCAATATTTTTGTCTTAATGCTGCACAACGAATCTTGTTTAAAAGCATTCAATAATCAAATTTTATCTGAAACCTGATTTTAAAAAAAAAAAAAATGGTGGCACGCTGAAACAAGACTCAAAGTGCAAGTGAATAAGTGATTATATATTTGTTATCATAATTTTTTCTTTACAGGAGTAAAAACCGCCGCGTCTATATTTTTTATAAGGCCAAAGTCCTTTTTTGGTCCCCAGTTATGCTCCTTGTTCCAAATAAGTCCCCCAGTTATTTTTTGTTCCATATATTAGTCCCCCAGTTATGCAAAACTTGAAAAAGTTGGTCCCTCTAACGTTTTCCATCCATTTTTCCGTTAAAAAAAGAGGAAAATTAAACTTTCATCCCCAAAAGTTTTATTTTCTTATATTAAGGTCCTTTTCTTTTTATAATAGGATCAAAACGGAAAAGAAAAGAAAGTAAATTAAGATTTTAAGTAAATTTACCCAAAAAATTCAAAATCTCTCTCTCTCAAACCAGAAAAATGGAGAACACGAACCCGCCGAGACACACGACGACGACGGCGAAGTCATTCACGCTTCCTCCGTCGCCGTCCTCTTCCTCCGACTTCGAGTTCTCCAGCTCCGCCGTCTCCCCCCGCAAATCCGCCTCCTCCGCCGCCGCTGACGACCTCTTCTACAACGGCCAGCTCTTACCTCTCCATCTCTCCCCTCGCATCAACATGCTCCGAACCCTCCTCTCCTCCCCCTCCGTCGCCGCACGCTCACCTTCATCTTCATTTCACCGCCGAGTACGTCCGCAGCGGCATGGTTCTCGGCCTCGGCACCGGTTCCACCGCCGCCTTCGTCGTCGCCAAGCTCGGCGACCTTCTCAAATCCGATCAACTCAAAGACATTATCGGCGTCCCTACCTCCAAACGCACCGAAGAGCAAGCTCGATCTCTCGGCATCCCTCTCTCCGTCCTCGACGACAATCCGCGTCTCGATTTGGCCAGAGAGAGAGAGAGAGAGAGAGAGAGAGAGAGAGATTTTTTGAATTTTTTTGAGTAAATTCACTTAAAATCTTAATTTACTTTCTTTTCTTACGTTTTGATCCTATTATAAAAAGAAAATGACCTTAATATAAGAAAATAAAACTTTTGGGGATGAAAGTTTATTTTTCCTCTTTTTTTAATAGAAAACATTAGAGGGACCAACTTTTTCAAGTTTTGCATAACTGGGGGACCAATATGGAACAAAAAATAACTGGGGGACATATTTGGAACAAGGAGCATAACTGGGGGACCAAAATAGGACTTTGGCCTTTTTATAAAAACATGACAAAAATCGTTGTTACCTTAAAAACAACACAATATGAACTCATACTATACATAGATCTTCCCATCCCTTTACTCCTCCAAATCCAAATACAACTCCTTGTAATGAGTATATTTGTTTATACCAGATAAAGGTATTAAGATCAGAAATTTTAATATAAGATCTACATGAAGAAAGGAATGAGAAAACAATTATTACATAGTAGGACCTCGCAGACTTGCCTAAATGTGCATGGGTTCTTTGCACCATTCAAAATCCTGATCAACTCCCCCTTCTTCTTCCTGTATCTCTGATTGTCTCACTCCTTGAGACTGAGTCATCGTCTTCTTTCTTCTTTTCAGCACATACTTGAGCTCCGGAAATAACGTCTTCACTTCCACCAGTTTACATTTCAGATTCTTTAGATACTTGAGAATCAAGATTTCCACTTTCCAGCTATTTGTCCCCTCATGATTCAAGCTGTTGAGTATCCCTCCCTTTATATAAAGCTTCTTCAAATTCCTTAGTTTGTTAGGCTTCAACCATTCCGGTGCTTCTTGAGGAATGCCTTCAAGATCCAGTTTTTCCAAAGATGCCGGAAAAGTGAAATTTGGTTGCTTCATTTCTGGCTTCTTCAGTTTTTCAGAAACATCACCCCATGATATCTTAAGGCGCCTAAGCTTCGTTAAATGTTCCAACTTGAACTCTTGGTCTCCATCCTTTACCACAGCCTCGCTCCCAATATGTATACTGAGTCGCTCTAGATTGACCAGCCTCAAGAGATTCCCAATTCTGCTAGGGTTCTTCCTCTTTGGATTTCCTATAACAAATCCTTTGAGTACTTGTAAGGAAGTGAGCTCTTCCAAACCCTTTGGCATGCTTTCCAGCAAGTAACACTGGGATATATCCAAATGCGTCAGCTTCCTCAAATGTTTAATGTCAGGAAGCATTTCCAGATTGTGACAAGCTTTGAGGTCGAGAATTTCAAGGTTGACGAGTTCCCTAATGAATGGCGGGAGTACAGTTATCCTAGAAATCCCACGAAAGCTAAGATACTTGAGATGCTTTTGTGTCCTCAAATCCTTGAGGAATGCTTCACTCAGAACTTCAATGTGACGAATTTGATGTTTACTGAAATCCTCCCATTGCCAACAACCTAACTGAAGCACCGTCAATTTCTCCAGCTTATCCAACCAACCAGCTGGGAAATCAATGTATTTCTCATTCACATTGAAAATGGTCTTCAAATTCTTATACTTGTCTAATGAGGCAGGATTATTAGGGATTCCACCATCAAGTACTAAACTAGCACGCCTAGAGTAATTCATATCAAAATGTGGTACTCCCTTGGAATCAAAGTAAATAAGCAGGGCTTTCTTAGCTACAGAGATGAGCATGAAACGGATCCAAGGATGAAGTTGACACTTGTTCACAACAGGACTACTTGTGTTGTTGTCAATCGCAAAGTAGGGTAAAATAAGATCACGATTTAAAAGCTCTTTAAAAACTTCCTCACCTTCCTTCTCTGTTTTGACCAAACCCTCCCCAATCCACCAGTAAATCAAAGGGGTTTTCTTAATAACAGCATTTTCAGGAAAAATTGAAAGCAAAAGTAAGCAAAGCTTCACCTCAATTCGTTCAAGATTGTCATAACTCGCCTGAAAATTATCCATGACAGGATCCACCAAAATCCACTCCTCCAATCCAGATAAGCCTCGACGGTCGTTAGGACCCTTGTCGCCAAACGCACCCTTTGCATATTCCGTTGTTTTCTCTGTGAGGGACAATTGTTGAAGCTCGGAAACGGAGTTCTTTATTCTGACGATCTCTGCCTCGACGGTGTCGAGCCAAGAATTGATGCTCCCGCGTTCATAGTTGCGAATACTGCGATTTAAATTGGTGAGTGGGTCCATGAGTTTTCGCTCCCACTGCTTCACTACGGGGATTAGATCTGCGATGGCACTAAGGTCGCTCTCAATCTTGCTGATCTTGTTGACGGGTGGGTCATATTCATCAGCATACACTTTTCGGATGGTCTCCCTCAGATTCTTCACCATAAGATGTACAGCTTTCTCTGGGTTTGATCGGATCGACATTTCTGTGCTTGTGGCCGTCAAAGGTCCGTTCAGATGAGATCTTAGTTACAGGCCTTGCAGACAGTGGTCTTTGCCTCTTTGGTGAATCGTGAATACGTTATGATTTATATTTAAAAAGGAAAAAAATACTAATTTCGTCTCTAAATTTTACATCAATTATCAATTTNCCTGAAGTCTTTGCCTCTTTGGTGAATCGTGAATACGTTATGATTTATATTTAAAAAGGGAAAAATACTAATTTCGTCTCTAAAGTTTACATCAATTATCAATTTTGTCCTTAATTTTTTTTACGGTTAATTTTATCTCAAATGTTTTATATTTTGGTCAATTTATCATTTAACTAACTTTTTTTCAATAAAGTAACAATAAAGTGCATCTTGTTTATCAATTTGAGTTATAATTTGAGTTTTTTTTTATCAATTTTACATTACATATTATTAATCATGTAAATGTTGTCATTAATATTTTGCTATAGTAAGAGCAAAAGACAAAATTGACCAAAATGTGAAATATTGAAGATGCAATTGACTGCAAAAAAACTGAGAAAGGAATTGACAATTAGTGTAAAGACCAAAATGATATTTTTGCTTATTTAAAATTATATAAAAAATTATATCTAAAGTGAAAATTTAGTCTCTTATCTTTTGGTTAGGTTGCAAATTAGGCTATTATCTTTCTTTTTTTTTTTGGGATGTGGTCTCATGCAAAGGTTTAAGTGTTAGTCCCACACTAAATTCCATCAATCTCCCTCCATTTAGTATGATGTAGACAACTAACTTAGAGGAGATTTTGGTCTCTTTTCTTTGGAGTAAGTTGTGATTTCAGTCCCTTATCTTTGGGGTAAGTTGCGGTTTTAGCCCTGTATCTCTTTTTTTTTTTTTTTTTT